>JANHGN010012473.1:33288-61662 GCA_024605025.1 Megaceryle maxima | reverse complement strand
GGAAGGAAGGAAGGAAGGAAGGAAGGAAGGAAAAGTGGTGTCAGTGTTCAACTAAAGGTTGTGAATTCATGATGGCTCAGGACAGATTTTTGCTCCTATCCTTCCCCATCTCCTTTCACCACCAGTTTCACATAGATTATGGCACTCCATGATAATGTAGCAGCGTCGCAAAAACTGTTTGTGCAGAAGGGGGAAATAAAAACAAACATGCTCATATCAAGAACACGGTTGTTTAAAGAAAGATATCCAGCTGCTGAAAGCACATACTTCATAGGGTTTACAAATCCATTCAATAATCTGGAGCTTTAATCTTTGTGTATTTTGACAAAGAATAGTCCAGGACCATTATACAAATTGGGAATTAATGCAAAGATGAACATTTCTTGTAAGGGATGGAGGGGTGCAGAATACGAACCAGGGTATTTCTGTCCATGCTCGCAGGTGTAAACTTAAGACTATCCAATTGTGAAAAAAATGAAAGACAACATAGAAGGGAATTTTTTGGCTAAAAAAAAAAAAAAATCATCTGCAAGCCAGAATAGTTCCTGACTGTGGCAGGGCATAGCTGGTTCATACACAATGTGCAGCAACTCTGTCAACAAGGGGTAACATTTACCAAGGCTGCCACGCAATGTAGCAGACGGACTTTGTAAGGTTCAGATTAGAGCCGTGGGACAGCTACACCCCTTGCTCCCACTTACCAGCAGAATACCACTGTGATTGCACAGCCTTCTGGAGCAAACGGCAGGCACACGAGTGCCAACTCTCACACTGACTGACAAAGCCAGGTTTTGGCTGTGTAAGAAAAGGCAGACAAGTAGAAGAGTTCATGAAGCCTCTTGGTTGACACCTTGGAGAACAACGCTGGTGCAGAGTGAATGACTCCTGAGCAGTGAGGGTAAGACAAGCTCACAGAAATGAGCAGCCAACCTGAGAATCCACTTAATGGAAAATACAACCTATAAAATGTGCACAGCGTGATTGACAGTGCATTGCCTTCTATCTGAGGGAGGGGAATAGCCCTGAACTCTCAGGGAATCAGATCTCAACTCCCCCCCCAAGCTGTGGATATTTTTTCTGCTTGATTTATACAACTTCAGAGACCAGGTAGGGCAAGAATATCACACCCACCCGTCAGCAGAGAGCACAAATAGAGCTGCTAACATTAAGAATTAAATTCAGTAGGAGTGACAGCTTAATCTTTGTATCTTAAATGTCAAGAGCTGGTATGGCAGAGACCCCAGGCAATGACCACATAGCACTGTCTTGATTGAGCCTTTGGGAGAAAGGTGGTAAAGTCGGCTTCCTATTGAGGAAAATCACTGACCAAGTGAACTTTAAAAGCCTGCAGGACCATAAACAGTGGTGAGAAAGTCTCACAAGCTGTCTGGCTTTAGGCTTGGACTGCTCACACATTTTCTGCAAGTTTATAGCTTCTGAACCAGTCTCTCTAGTGTTTCTTTTCTTCTCTGCAGCTGTTCTTCAGAAGGACAAGCAGCAGCTTTCAATGAAGGTGCCCTTTGCCACTGGAAATCAGCCCCCAGACTATGAAGTTATTTGCAAATGCTGGGAGTAGAAGGCGAAGGAGTAAAAGGACACAAGACATGAAGGCTCAAACTTTAAGTATTGTGTTGATGTTTTGATGACGTTCTATCATGGGATAAAAAGTGGATCAGTATGCAGGAGGGGAGATTTCCAAAGAACTGGAGCAGAGAAATCCCCACATACCCGGTGTTGGCTGAATTTGACAAGGAAAAGGGTCTGAATTTTGCTAAAGAGGCTTCTTGCAAGGCACTGGATAATCCTTAACTACTGCAGATCATTCACAACAAGCTATTTCTTTAAGCTAACATTAGCTTTGAGTTTATTCTTTGTTATTTCAGTCTACAAGACCCAGTCCTTATTTTGATAGGATCAAAGAGGCTTTGCAGAAGTAAGGTGAACCACTACACACCAAGGGCTGCAATAATCATCAGCACAGAACGACACTGGATAAGCTATTCAGTTAGAAACAAGTTGTCTGTAAATCCCAGACCACGTTTTCCAAGATGTGCCTTTTAAGGTGGTAAACCCCAAACCAGTTCTAAGAGTAAAAACCAGATCCCTCGCTCTGCCCTCCAGTTACAAGGCCATCTCTACCACCAGAGCATCACCAGCCATCTGCCGCAGACCAAGGGAGCTTTATATGGGGAAAAGGTGCCTGTCTCCCAGGAGAGACACTTCTGAGCACACACAGGCAACGATGCTGAAAGTCCAGCTCGAAAGAGGGACACCAGATTTTTGGGAACCTGTGTGGTTGGGCAGTGCTGGAAAGCAAGCAGGGCAAACTGCTGGAATTATGTGAGTTTTATGTACCTGTATCTCAGTTTGGTCTGTAGTTAGGTGGACAAATCTTACCAACTAACTGTAATTATGTATTTGGTGTCAGAAATGAAGTTTTCTGTCAGTACTTTCCTGAGGAAGCAAAAAAAGTAAACTACATCTAAAACAACATTCAGGAAAAGATGTTTCCTGATTTAGTTGACATGTTCTGTTTTCCTAAGCTAATATTACCCATTTCCAACAGATTTCCTACATAGCTACACATGTTATACTAAATTAGCATTTATTAAAGATAATAAAGCTGCAAGGGTTTTTGCTGACGGCACGATTACAGATTTATCTCTTTCCCAGGGCATGCACAATATCATTAGTTATTTCCTTTTCAACTTCTGTAATACTTTGTCCAGAGTAGTAAAATTGTCATTTCATTTTTACATGCTGGTTCACAGATAAAGTAGAAGTCAACTAGTTGCACAGTGTGTTTCGCTGAATAATTAGCTCCATACAAGCATCTCTCAGTAGGTAAAAGAAATCTAGCTGGTGGTTACTTGGAGGCAGAGGAAATTACGACAGTTCTTGTTACGATCTATGATCTTCCATTTGCAGATCTAAGTGGAACCTAAAAAGATAACAGTCCAGCAACAAAAGCTGAAGGTCAACCCCAAGCAAATCACTTAACTTCTTAAAGGGGTTTATCTAATGCACTGTGCTGCATACACCTCCTTCTAACACTCAAATATTTTGCAATTGCTAGCAGTCACAAACCATTAACAGGCACCCAAAATCCTAAGCCAAACACTACTGTAATAAAACAGGCTATATAATGTAAAAATGTATTACCGTGTTAATGTAAAAATGCTTTACATTGCATGATACTGAAAAACTTCTCTACCCAAGGTCAAAACAAAAGGTCTGTTTCCCATTTAAGAACAAGCCCTTGCAAGGGATGGCGTTCACTTGCCAACTTTCATAAAAAAGATTAATCCACAACATCAATATGAATATAATTTTTCATACTAAAATACAGATTTATTTTAAGGAAGTGGATAATATTTGTATTACATTTTATAGGCCCCTATAGTTACATCTGGTCCTTATTTATTTAAATTTTATTCAGCTTGCATAATATTTTTGCTTACAGTTATATTCTCTAAGATCAGAAAAGCTAAAACCTGAAAATTCAATGGCACTATTCATTAACATTCTTTCGGTCTGCAGTCATAGACATTTGCAAGCTCTCCTTTGATTCTGAAATAATAAAACTAAGGTAATAAGATGTTTAGTGTAAAAATATATGACTTAAGTCAGAATGATAGAAAGAGCTATGTTTCTATGAATCACGTGCCAAAGCAAACCAAAGTTTTTCAAAAAGTATACATGCTCATTTTGGAGGGAATAATAAAACACAGAACTACGTATTAAAATGTTAACTCTCTCACTCTCATTATTTTATGAAATGAAAAAAAAAATTAAAATATGAACATTTAGAGTGTACAGTGCACAACACAGGTTACACAGATCGCACAAGATCCTGACTGAACGTGACACGGGAAGCCAACAGCCAGCAGTTTCAACCAGCAGCAAGCAAGATACTCCCAAAGTCCATTCTGACGTGTCCTACTGCTTTTGTATATTGTTAGCTTAAATTTTATGGTTGATTTAAACTCCTGGAAGACACCAACCTCTTTAAGCAAGGCACTGCTACACAAGCTAGCCATACAGTCAGCTAAACCCCTGCCAAAGAGCCATCAAACACATCATTTGCAAAACTTACTACTCTAATTCCCCATTGTGATAACTCATGTACAAAGCAGTTTGGTTTTTTCATGCTGTTGTAAGCTAACATCCTTCTGGAATTATGATGAATCCACCAACCTCATTTTAACAATATCCAACCTAGAGTCAAAGCAATTCTTCACAATTTCAAGCTAACTGCATTTACTGCTCTGTCATTAAATTGCCTTCTGTTTTATAAATGGGGGTGATGGTTAAGAAGTGATTGCACTTTTTTCTCGCCCAACCACAAACTTTTCCACTACAGTACCTGAGCCATGATTAAAAACTTAGGACTTCTATTACCATTTTTCATTCTATTGTTCCATTTGTTGTGCATTAGACAATGGCAACAGTATCTATCTATAGCCAGTATATTGCTAACCCCCCTCGAGGTCAATACCTTCCTTTTCATTTGTAGTTACAAGGTAAGCATATTCCACTGAACCTGTTTCAGTCTTAGCTGTGCTTGATGACTCTCTACCAAGTCTCTCAGACCTCGTCAGTCTCTAACTGATGAAGTTATTATTGCCTGAATCTAAATATAACTAAGGTGGGAGGGAAGAAAGCTCAACCAAGGGAGAACCTGTTTTCTTAGTAACTCAGAAGTCACATCAGTCCACATGTTTAGGTAGGTCCCCACTGCTGACTGCAGCACAGCGCAAAAGAGAGATACCAGACTTGGCTTCAGTATTAGTAACAGCCTGCTCTTGGCAGCGTGGAGACCTTCGCAGGGTAATTAGCCCTCACAGCTCTAGGGGCAAACATAGGGTCTTGAACAGCTGCAATTTAAAGTCACAGTTTTCTTGATTATTCCCTTGTCCTTCAGTAACAGATGGGGTTTATGCAAGGTATGACTCACCTGGACTGACAGAATGAATCTAAATATTCTTCTGTCAGACTGCATCTCCACCATCAGGAAGCTCTCCCTGCTCTGCCACAAGCCAGAAAGCCTTCTGGGCTAACCAAGGTGATTAGAAAAGCTTTTTCCTCTCCCACTCCAGTGTTAGCAGCTCTCACACCAACTAGTGTTAGCTGAGTGCAGGCATATTCTGTTACTTTTTGGAGCACTCTTAATGTGTTCCAGTTCCCTGGCTTTGTGGAGCACTTTATTTTACAGATGGAGTACCTTAAAGTTTGTTAATTGCCTTAAAAATGTTTTTTATTAAAGTCAGCTGAAAACAAAAGTAAAAAAAAAAAAAGTATCAAATTCAGAGTAAACAACGTGGTATAGAAATTCTGCATAAAGAGTTTTGCTGCTGTTTTGATTAAAACAGGATAAAATATACTTCTTCTCATCTTTTCTACATAAGGTTCAGACAATGACCAACTCCTGGCTACTCCACCACCAAAGAGTCTCTAGGTTACTGCTCCTGCAATCTTTTTGTCTTTTACACTGTAGGTGCCTCTTCAGTACATAACTGTGATTTGAAGCCCCAGCTGAGCCTCTTTCCTCTCCTCCTCCCCTGCCAGGGTTTTCTAACTCTGCCTTGGGGGGACGTCCCTGTAGCAGCCTCCACCAGCCTTGAAAGCGCTGAATCCCCTCGGCGTGTCTGAGCCTCTTAATCACCCAGGCAGCGAATACAGAGTCAATAACTACGAGTAATCAACTTAACCATTGCTAAATTATTCAGCTGGAAGCAAACCAGTGCTCTCACCTACTAAGAAAATGTTTGTATCTTAGAGCGATGCTTTTTCCACTTCCTGCCAAGAATAAAATCCCCGTAAATTGACGATCCCTGTTTATAGAAAATGATTCATTGCAAGTTGCCCACTGGACAGGATATCGTAGCATTCACCTGCTCTGGGGTGAGAATAGGGTTCAGATGATTTAACCCCCCATACTACCTGGAGGAATAGCAGGACATCTTTTTTTAAGCAATTATTTGAACCCCTGTTCTCAGATAATTTAAGAAGAAAAACTCACAGAAACTTTCTGGCAATGGTTTCAGAGGATAAAGCCCATTACTTGAAACTAAATTATCTTCCTTGAAGCAACTTATGCAGAATGCAGTGAATCAAAAGCAGAATAACTGAGGAACATTTCCTAAATTTATGGTGAACAACTGGACTATCCAGTGCTGCCAGTCCTGTATCCCACAGAGCCCATCATTCATCCCAGACCCGCACAGTCCCAGCCGGCGCAGCCTCGGGCCAGCTGGCCGTGCCAACGCTGCCTTGCTGCTGTCAACGCCCAGCTCTGAAAGCTGAATTCCATGTCTAACTACAAGCCACAGCTTGTCCAGGCTCGGAGCTGCCAGCCCAAGCACGAGTGTCCTGCCCGGTGCGCTCGGGTCCGCAGCGCTGGCGGCTCTCGGAGCTGCACCGCAGGCGCTGCCCAAACAGGCCTGTGGTGTTCCCAGAAACGGGTGTCCCGGGAGCACCGGCAGCTGCCGAGTGACAATGACACTCCTGTCAGGTTTATGGCTCCTATTAATGGTGGTGGAGCTGACAAGCATTTATAAACAATTCAGCAACCGAGGAGACAAGAGGGCAGGATGGTGTCCTGGGGAGCAGAGTTAGAGCCTCAAACCCCGTTTTGGGATGTTTCTGGAAACACCTCTCTCTTTTTTTTTTTTTTTAATATAAATAAAAATCCCACTCTGAGGTTACTTTTACAAGTTTGATTGGATCACAACCAAAAAAAGAATAAAATCTTCTCGCGAATGGAAAGCCCTGTACTTCAGCCAGCTCCACTCTGCAGTTTAATTGCTTTAAAGCAGAGGCCATGTGTTGTGTTCTCTCAGGGGTACACGGGAAGGTGAAATGAAAGACAGGGAAGAAAAAACATAAAAATCAACCCTTAGAATAAAATGAAATGAAACTGCTCAAGGGCTATAGCAATCTAAAGATCAACAACACAAAGACAACTCTCAAGGACAATCCTCCCTTCCCTGTGCCTTGTGTACAAGCATCTTTCCAGCTGATGCTCTCCTGCTCCCCTAAGCACCCAGCCACAGTTCTTGCTTCCAACACACAAAACTTGAAAGGCTTTGCAAGTTTAATGGGATGGTCGTTGTCTCAACAAAAGCATTTCACAGGGGTTAAGACATCACTTTCCAACCTCCTGAACAAATTAACCTCCCTGCTCACAAGGCTCTATTTTTCAAGTCTCTACTTGGTGATTTCTGATGAGATTCCCAAGGTTATGACTTAAAAGTTGCATTCTGTATTTCATTTTGAAGCGGTGCATCCCTTTAGCAAGCTGCCAGATTTATTATTCTGAAAGCTGGGACTGTACATCTTCTATTCAGGAAAGATCCAAAAGATTCTGAAGCGACCTTTCCCATCACACCTGAGCTGCTGTTGTGCACCAGTGCTGCCCACCAGCACTCAGTTAAGCAACTTTTAGATCAAATGCATTTTAATACCACATAGATGAGGCCCTCCTACTCTTGCCATAGCCACTTTACATTTGACAAGTTCCACTGAGGAGCAGCCTCCCTGTATCCCCCCTACTGCTAAATTACTTCTGAGAGCCTAGGAACTAGGGTTTGTATCCTTCATTGTTTTGTAGCTATTGACACACATGTGCTGGCATGAAATAAAAACACCCCAGTAGAAAAATGAGGAAGGAATGGGTGTTCATGCCTTGGTTTCTCAGAGGATAGAAAGATAAAAGAAAAAGTCTCTGCAGCTGTGAGGCACACAGACATTGCTCCCACATCCACCCCTATTCTGCCATGTTTTTTCTCATCCCCAGTGGAGCAGATTTCCATGGTCCCATCACAGCATCTCACCTCTTATCATCTTGTGTGCACCAGCCAATCTACAGGAGTATAAAAGGCAGCATCCCTGCCTCATGTTGCAGAAAAAGGCTACAAATTGTGCTAGTCCCGCTCTTTCTGGCTTTGAGATGACAATTCCTATTTCAAAAATAGCTAAAAAACCAAACTCAAACTGCTGAAGCCCATTATAGCTTCATTTTAATTTCTCTGCACTGCAAAAATCAGCTAGGCTTGGATACACAGTTTCTGCCCCACAACGAGACCTTCAGAACTGATGAGCTTCTGTGTCACGTAAGCAAAATGCATACATAAGCACTGAAGCTGTAAGTCCATTTATTTTGCCATTTTCAAAATACAAAAGCTGTCCCTCTGTATAACTGAGTCAAAAGCAAAAGACAAAGAGCAAGACAAGATACATCACTCAGCACCAGGTACCTGCTTTGTTATATTTTCTCTCTAATCCTGGAAACTGTGAAAGACAGAAACTTCCCTGCAGTCCTGAGTAGTATTTTCTTTGACTCCTCCTCATCATGTTATATGAGCTTCATTTCAACTTTCTAACAAAAGGTTGCCTGACATCCTTGCAAAAAGGGAAGGCATCAAAATAATTTTGAGAAGATCAGTAGTACAAAGCAGACAGAGTGATGATGATCCCACAGCTAAAGACACAACCCTGGCTACCTGCTTTGAGGAGAAGGGTTTGCACACACTTTTGGATAAACAAGTTCTGGAGAACCCCAGGAAGGGTCTCCACAGATGGTAAACCATCAGATTAGACTGTGGTCTCAGGAAAGCAACTTGTTTCCTATGAACAACATCACTTGCCTTTGAATGAGCAGATTCAGAAGGGAAAAGAAACAGGGATTAGTTTTGGTAAAGCCCGCAATGCGAGGATCGGAGATGTGGGAAATCAGAGCTCCCTCCCTTCATCAACTGCAGTGACTGCAATCAAGTGCATAGATTTTTAAAATATATTCCTAGGAGGACAGTTTAATGAATAAACTAATGAAAGTATAATACTTAACCAAAACCATTTACTCAATTTAAAGAATAAAATCCTCTGCATTTTTCTCATCCACTCCGTAAAGCAGATCTTTATAATTTTCATTTATTTATATTAAAATCTCATGAAAGACGTGTACCAGATTGTGTCTGACAGGCTGCCATGTATTATTTCCAAATTCCAGCTAAATGAAAAAGCAGAGAGATGACTAATGCTGAATGTCTTATTTGAATTTACTCAACACTGAAGAGCTTGACAAAGAGGGACTGGGTACAAAACAGCGCATGGCTGGGCAGAGTGAAAACCATATAGTTTGATTTAAGCCTTCAGCATAACTCAGATCTATCTCCATGTGAAACAGAGCAGTTCATCCAGACTCTACATAATCAGAGACTTGGATAAATGGGACCAAGAGCTGAATCTTTTCCAATTTCAGCTTTAATGCTGTAAAAGATACAGCCTACATGTTGCAGAACAAAACTTCCTTTTTCCTTTCAACTTCCTTGGGTTTTTCTCCTTCTCTTCCAGACCAAGAAGAAAGGATTACTGCATTGCAACTGTCTGTAGCTACTGACACTCACAGCTCTCTGTTGCTTAATGATGCATCACCTTGGTATTTTCAGGAACAACTGCATGTAACAAGAGCACCTCTATTGCCTCTAAGTGTCTCTGCAGCAGGGGATTCAGGAGCACCCAGCACAAGCACCTCTGCAGCAGACTTATTTACTGAAGGAACTGAGTTTGGCATTTCAAAAACACAATTTGACATTGAGTTGTAACATAGCATCTCTTAAATGGAAAGTGGAGTGGAAACAGCAACCAACAGCAGAGGCAGAGAAGGGTTTAGCATAACTACCTTGCTGAGTTTACACCTGAACTGATACATTTCAATTTAGATGAAGATAATTAAGGAAAAAAAAAAAAAAAGCTTAGCCAAGACCAAGATTAAGCAAAAAGACACAGAAAACAATAAAAGATTACCTTTGGTTTACCTCTGTTAGCAAGGGCTTTTGCTAACAGGGAGGTAAATCACAGTTTGTTTAAACAGCTACTAAGCATTTAGGCTCTCAAGACAGAGGTGTTAACTCTGCTGAAGAAGCTCTACCTCTGTGACGTTCATTTCCAATCCAACCATTCTGGTAACTTACCTGCTTGAAACTCTTGATTCACAATGGTTTAAAAAATGGGTCTATATTTGTAAACTCTGACCAGAGCAGAAAGCACTACTGAAACAAACCTTTCAACTCAAAGGGAGCAGAAAACAACCGAGCTGATAGAAGGCAGAATTCTCGATTTGTTACTGGAGGTTGTAGTTGTTGGTTTCTCCTCCCAGTTCTGAACAATTCATTAGAGCAATTACAGGTTAATGGCATCACTAGTTTCTACATTTTCTTTGTCTCCTATTCTTTAACAAGGGACAGTAAATATTTTTTTAACAGAAACTCACCAGTGGAGTGTCCTTCCCCCCGACAATGCTGAGTCCTAGGCCTGACCGACCCTTAGATATCTCTATAGTCATCTCCTGCCCTGGAACTATAGGACATGTTGCTGGATCCACAGGCAATGGTGGTGGAAAGATGCCTAAGAAGATGAAAAGGTAAAGAAATAAGTTCTATTATTCAATGAAGAAATGAAAACCCTGAAAGGAATTGTACGAGAGCAACTAATTAAGGTCTTGTATTTTGCTCTTCACCTGTACTGATCTAAACTGAACTAGAGACTACTTTGTGTCAACTTCTGAAGTCTCTAAATCAGAATGACTCTAGAGTTTTGGGAGTAAATGTCTAAGAGGACATCTGTTTCAGTTATAGCTGATACAATTCAGATCACGATAGCAAGGTGCATTCCATTCAGGACAGATTAGGTCATGTTCCAGCACCATGGGATTGACAGGATGTCCCAAACTGTCTTTCCTTCTGTTTTAATTAAAAAGAGGAACAGCGTCCTTGTACATGAAAGTCAAGAATCATAAAGTCATAGAATTGTTTAGGCTGGAAAAGACCTTTAAGATCATGGAATCCAACCATTAACCCAGCACTGCCAGGGCACCACTGACCCCTGTCCCTCAGCACCACAGCTCCACGGGGGGCTTGGAAACCCCTCCAGGGATCACGGGGACTCCACCCCTGCCCTGGGCAGCCTGAGACAGCCCTGGACAACCCTGCAGGGGAAGAAATTGTTCCTCAGCTCCAACCTAAACTTCCTGTGGCACAACTTGAGGCCATTTCCCCTTGTCCCATCTTTGTTCCTTGGGGGAAAAGACCGACCCCACCTGGCTCCAACCTCCTGTCAATGAGCTGTCAAGAGCTAGAAGGTCTCCCTTGAAGAAAAACAAGCAAAGACACCTTACAGCTCTCAAAAATTATAAAATGAGAGAAATATACAAACACTTTATAAAATAAATTAATGTTATGGATGTTCAAAGAAAAAAATCTCAGCAAAAGTTATCTGGGAAAAAAAAAAAAAGAAAAAAAAAATCCATCCTGTGTTAGGGTACTAAAGATACTGGTAGGAAAAAGAACTGGTTCATACTACGGCTGGTGACTTCTGCCTCTGGAGAAAGGTAAGTAGGTGCTGGCACCAGGGGTATCTCCTGTAAGTTGACTGGTACTTTTGTTGAAGATTTGGACTGTTTGATCTGGTTGAGGACCTAAAAATAATGCAGAAGCAGAAGAGATCAGTTATTAACCACAAAAAGGCATGTTATGTGGACATTATCATTAACCGTTGATTATTGTATCTTAGTAAATCCACCAAGGGAAAGAAGCAATAAGCACAGATGAACTGAAAACATTCTCTATTTCCTAAAGAAATGGAAAATCAGGAAGACTGGATAACTGTGCTTCCAGAAATGCTCATGAAAGAAATAGGGGCGGGACGTCACCCTTCTCAGCTGTGCCTCTCATACCAAATAATGTGGGCTTTGTTTTGATTTTTTTTCCCACTTTTAAACAGCAAAGAACATCCCTGTGTGATTATTTCCACATACGTAAAGAAAAGCAAGTAACTTTTTAAAGTTGCCACCAAGAAAATGGTTTTAATGTCTCCCCAGTTAACTCTGTTCCCACATAAATCACGTTTCAAACAGATCAAGCCTCCAGAGCACCCCCTTATTGGGCAACATAAACACACATACATTTTCTGGGAGCTGCTCCTCCATATCCTGCTGATCTGTCACCACTGGTTTGTCAGCTTTACATCTCACATCCTAAAAAGTCACACAAAAAAAAAGAGAGTAACCTGTATTAAAAGTGTCTCATCAGCTTAAATAAAATATCCTCCAAACATGAAAATGATGATTCTGGGCAAACATGGTGATATTTCTTCACATAAATAAATTTGTAAACAACATAAAGCTGAAGCCCAGAACTCAAAAGATGAAAAGCAAGTATGACACAGGGGATATTAGGAATTACTAAAAACACACCCAACAGCCTCGAAGGCAGACAATGTATGGAAGGGATTTTTTGGGGAGGAGGTGATCACGCATGGTCTATATTGTTCCGGAGTAATAAGAAGCTCTAAAGGAGAAGGAAGTGTGTCCTCTGGAGTGGCCAGGACAGCATGGTGTGGAAACATTCAGGTACATGGAAGCAGAGCCTCTAGCACACAGGTGGCCTTGGTATGGATCCCTTGGTGCCCACAGCTGGAAGGGCTTCAAAGTCACCTGCTCTCCCTCCCCCTCCTTTTTACCAGGGTCCTCAGCAGCACTGAGCATGTTGCCAGCTCTTAAATAAAGTAACTGCTTAAAATGCATCATCCAGCCTCATTATAAATATCTCAAACAATGGCACTTCAATCACGGGCTCCACTTGTATCCTAATTTCTTTCCAAATCCTTGTATTGTGTTAAAAATATTTTTTCACTCCTACTTCTACAACTTCTTCCAGACAGCTACAGTGTCCTCTTGTTAGCTCTTAGCCAAACTGAGGCCACTTTGATCACAGTACTAGTTATCTTACCCATGTTAAGAAACCCCAATAAACAGCCTAGTTTTCAGAAGAGCTGAGTACAAACTTCAGAAGACAACAGAGATGTTCTGCATCTCAAAAGAATTTCTAACGAAGAAGACAATTCATACTTGAAAAAAAAAAAAACCTAAATCAAATTTTAGGTAACCAAGCTTGAAAATATTGGCCTTGTTTCCTGGAGTTTTATTATGTTAAGTCATGCCAAGCCCCACAGGCTTTTTTTTTTTTCCCTTGCATTTTTCTCCAAGCTTGCTGTAACTATTATCCAAATGGATAACAGGAAGAAAGATAAAGTGGTGATCTCATTGTATTATCAGAGGTGTCAGGGGAGAAATGGGAAGACTGCTTTGTCATTTTATGAGGGACTGTTTTAATGTGCAATGAAAAATTACCCCATACTTCCCTTTTTCATTCTGATATGTGACTAAAATCTGAAACTTCATCTTGCACATCAAGTAAAAACTAAGAGTCACCTTTAAATCTGTCTAATCTTCTCCATTTAACTCAGACTATGCCAGAGGTACCTGAATAAAATAAAATGATCTCCAGCCCCTCAAGCACTGAATTGTACACTTGGCATTTGTCACAAGTCTGCAACCCGACTGCTTTAATTTAATTCAATTCCCTCAAATGCATCCAAAAGCAGTTTTACAAAGTGTCCCCCCCCCATCTTTGCCAATGTTTCAAGGACATGTTTTCTGTTTGTGCTAAAGACAGATTGTTGTTCCGAGTTCAGATCTTTTAAGGAAAATGAATCCATTCCCATACACCAAACACCAGTTTAATTATCCCACCTACGGGACACTGAATTACACACATGCTCTGTTGGGACACGAATGACACAAGGTCCTTCAGAGCACACACACCGCTGCTCAAACCAGATTCACCTTTGTAAAGGTAAAAGTTTCAAGAACATCTCAAAGCCCCATCTATCAATTATTTTCCAACTACACCTTAGGGAAAGCAAGATTGGTGCTGTCCTCAGAAAACCACGACCTTCTATCAGGCCACCTCAAACCTCAGCTAACAAGCATGCAGACTTTGCCTGACATTTCCACTGGCTCCAGTTCAGAAATAAAGTTGTTTTCTTTTCCCCTTCTTATCATCTGAGTCTACAATGATGTCCATTATATTACCTTATATTTTTTAAAGTGATGAAGTGACAACAAAAAGTATCTTGGGAGAGACAGACATATTTATCAGCAACAAATGTATAGAGAATGATGTGATTTTTTAAATATATATATTTTTAATTACAGCTGTCACTTGGTGAGACATCCTGCCCAAGCTTTGAGCTGTACATACTTGTGGGAGATCTCTGCTGATAAGCACATACTTTTTATTTACTCAGTGAACTTGATCTTACGTGTTGACTTTTACATTCCTGATTTCTCCTGACATATGACTGAGAAATTCAATAACAACAGTGAAGTAGCATTGGGCTCTGGTAGCAACCCCTGCGCTATGAAAAACAAGGCACTGTTTTCTTTTGCCTCGACAGTCACTAAAAGACTGCAAGAGAAATCTCTTTTCCTCAAAATAACAAGCTGTCCTCTGCTGTACTGCAGTGTTGAAGTCTTAATGTCAACATGACTACAAACCCACTTCCTTGTGGTCAGAAGGGACTGATCACAAGCATCAGCATTTACAAAAACAAGATACATTTGGAAATATTTGCCATGTAGTTTTAATATCCTGATGGAAAAGTCTGAAGTGATGAAACTGGCTTTTGCCACTATTTTTCATCCACTTCTGCCTCTAAACCAAGGGTTGGGCTAACAGAAGGAAGGAGCAGTTGGATATAGGCAACTGAACACTTCTCTAAATCCACCTCCTAGCCCTTAACGTTTCAGTATTTAATTATCTCATGGAAAAGGCAGTGAGCAAATGGCCACTGAATGAAGGCAGCAGCCAGTAGAGTGATGCACTCACTGCCTACTGGTCTCACCAGTGACCCAGGACAGGTCGCTCCCCCTCTGTGCCATGGTGGGATAATAATACTGGCTTGCTGGATAAAGTGCTTTGAATTCCAAAGCTAAAAAATTGTAGGAGCCAGTTGCTGTTACATGAATAATTTAAGTGGAAAGATGAGATAACTTGGTTTGGAGAGTGGGAAGGAAAAAGTGAAGAGTACTTCTTGATGTCCTCCTCATCTAGAGGCTCTCAACAAATCCAAGCCTTTGTCTTCTCTCACCCTTCTGCCATTGCCCTTTCTGAACAACTCGTACCACCAGCACCTTATCTTTTATATTTTTTACCTTTCAGTCTAAAAAATTGTAACTTGGTAGAAGTTTTGGCTCCACAGGGTCTCTTCTTCCTTGCTTCAAGTTTGAAAAGAAGCTGCCAATATATTCTGGGTTGTTCCAATGGCATGTTCCCTCCACATCTATCCTGGACTGCTGCAAATTTTATTCCCCACCCCCAATTAAATTCACACTTCATCTAATACCTGTCAAAAAGCTGCACAGTGCAATATCCTACACCAACAGTTCATTTTTGTACAATACATTCTATATAATTTTTATCCACTTCAGTTTTTGAGCCATTTTTCATATTACCTTGTAATCCTTCAAAAGTTTCTTGCCAAGTTGAGCAAGAACAGCAATAAAACCAGGTGAATTACACCTGTAAATACATACAATAAAACTCTGTTTCATTTATATTCTAGTGCATCAACAGAAACAGATAAAAAACAATCCAGCATTTTTGTAACCTATTGGGAACACAAACCAGTCCACGTCACGCAAGCGGTTACTTCTGATGCTTGAACAGCACGTAACACTTCCTAACTCTTGGAGTTCCTGGATTCATTAATGAAATAGTAGTTATAGAACATTATGTGTATTCAATTCATATGTGCCCAACCCAGGACACTCTTTGCAAATACATGATGGAGCAGGAAGAAGGCATCTAAGAAAAAACAATCCAGAAACGTCAGGTTTCCTTAGCTGAAGGCAGCACACACGAACTGCGCAGGCACAGCGCGTCTCGGGCAACGTGCTCCTTGAAAAAGGAGCTCTTGGACAAAACCACTGTCTCAGCAAATTTTCTGTACTTCTAGGTTAGTCACTTCTCAATGCGTTTAGTAGTTTTCCATTTGAAACTTTTATCATACAGTCAAAAAAAAAAAAAAAAAAGAAAGAAAAAGATTAAAGCTGCGCCCTGAAGGACTTTCAGGTTTCGGATAATGCAAAATCCTGACATATTAAACAACAAAATGCACCATCTGTATCAATGAGAAGTTCAGTATTTATTACAGTGCTCACTGACAGCACCACATTACACCAGAAGTTATGGGCTTGATGTAGAAATTACTGAGAGTAACTCTATAGCTGTGTTATTCAGGAGGCAAGACTAGATTATGATAATAGACATTTTGGCCTTAGAATTTATGAAGCTATGAATATAAATAAGAATATGATTTACAGACCACACTTTTTTTTCTGAAGTTTGTCACACATGGCTGGCAAGACTGGAAACTCAATCCCCTCACAGAGAAAGAACTCAAGAGGGGGCCAAAATGCTACATAAACTTCTTATCTCAATATTTTAACAAATTACACTGACTGCTTAGCTCATGAAAACAGTGTGTGTAAAGCTAAGAGCTTGATTCTGCTCTTGTACTGGGTATTATTTGACAAGAGTGTGCTGCAATACTAAAAGGTGGAGAGAAAAAGAGACCATGAGCTTCCATTTTCTGACATCTAATCTTTAAATATTGCTTTTTTTCACTTACGGCTTTGTTGGATTCCTCATCAGTCAAGCTTTTCATGACAACTTCCAAACTCGGGTCTTCTTCGCCGCTTGCATGTTCAGTGCCACCACGATCCTGGTTGAAAGGTTTGATAATGGTTTTTAAACAAGAAGAAAAAAATTAGACAATGTAACCATTTTTTGGTTGTTTTTCTAAGTGAGTAGAACCATGAAAATTTATGAAGATCCACCATAAAGCATCCTAATGTCAGGAGACAAATAAGTGATACAAGCTTTGAAAGACAGACACTTGGTCTCTGCTTGGCTGGCCCCAAGTACCACGAAGTTGTCCAACACTAGCACTTAGGTGCAGGTCTGGGTCAGCTTTCAAGGGCAGACTAATCCCTATCAACTGGAGAATGGCTGAGTTTGTATTAAGGAGCCTTATGAAGACTTCTGTCAGGAGGAAGAGTCTCAGGCAAGCTCAGCAGGCTTAAGCCAGCGCTGGAGCCCCATCGTCGAAGTGTAATTGTAGCCTGAGGATTTGGGTATTTCTGCACATTACTGTTAGGACACTGCAAATGACATTCAACAACCAGAGCACCAGCAAATGAAGGGAATGGCCCAAAAGCCGTAAGTATTTTCACCAAGATCACAGAATAATAGAATGGTAGGGGTTGGAAGGGACCTCTGGAGGTCAAGTCCAACCTCCCTGCCAAAGCAGGATCACCCAAGACAGGCCACACAGAAACAGATCCAGGTGGGTTTTGACAGTGTCTAGAGAAGGAGACTCCACAACCTCTCTGGGCAGCCTGTTCCAGTGAAGATGTGCTTCCGAACTTTCTCCTGCATGAAGTTTTTCTATAGAGAATTATCAGCAAAAATAGCCCTTGAAGAATAAAGTAGCACCGTACTGAGTAGAAAAGCTTGTCTGATCAGGATTTTTTGGTATTTTCTTGAGATACTAACTACAATATATTTAAGTAGTATGTGTTTGCAAAAAAAAGTTATTTCCTACCTGTACTGACAAAGTTAAGATAGATGAAATGGCTTCTTTTCAGGGAAAAGTTAGAATTTTAAAGATTAGAGCATCATTAATTTGATTACACATAAAAATTTACATGTTAATTCTTCTTCCCTTTTTTAAGCCAACCAGGTCCTGAATGTGAAAAGATACTTGATCTCTTATCTTGATTTACTTTATTTTAAAATAGTTTTAATCATCTTAGGCCTTTGATCCAAATTTGGAGGTGTTCTTTCTTGTAAAGCAATATGCACTATGTGCAACAAATCAAATTTCAAGATCTTCAGTTCCAGAAACAAAATTATTTCTGAATTTTCCTTAGACATCCCACATTTAAGTGCACAATGACAATTAGTCTCGACCCTTCTTGAGCAGGTAAAGTAGTCTCCATTTAGTCTCTGTTCAGTATTGCAACAAAATGCATAATTCTGTGGGTTTTTGATGAACGAAACTTTAAAAACCAGATATTTTACAGTAATTAATATTTCATATACTTTGCTTCTGGTGGCTTGCCCACGGTGTTACACCACTACATAATCTTATCCTGTCCTGCTGCTCCATGCAGTGAAGCAAGACCCTGTTTTAAGACACATTTACTGCTTATCACTTTCCATATTAAAATACTGCAATGAAGATAAAGAGATAAGATGAAGAAAATGAACACAATAGTACATGGTAACTATGGCACCCTGATATTCTGTTACACGAGCCAGGCTACTTAATGGGATCTGACAAGTTTCACGTAGAGTGAATGTTACACAGAATGTTAAATATTCATTTGGTATTTCAAAGACATTTGAGGATATAATTTCAAGATATAATGGACAGTCAGTTTTGTTTTGCTTTATTTAAAGACGGGAACAGCTGACAAAAGAAAGCAGTACAAATTTCTATACAACAACAGCATCTTTTTGGTACATTTTCAGAAGTGAAAACTTCCATTTGCTTATAAAACAGACACAATGTGAATAGAAAGAGCTTGACATTAATGCATGGAACTGAACATGAGGCAAACCTCATGGCATGGAACCTCTGAGGCAAACACTGCACATGAGGCTGGGTGCTTTGGTTTCCACATACCGGTAGAGTCTAATTACAGTCATTTGACCACAGCACAGAATGTGCCTAAACAAAGCTTCCTGGTTCATCCTGAAAACACAAATATTAAACAAAGCTGGGAACAAACACAGGTATTAAAGAGTCAACAAAAAGAAAATGAACTTGGGCTCTGTAAATTATAAAGTAATATGTAATCCACCAGCTGCACCTGGGACCTGCTGCTTTTATAGACAGAACAAAGAGCCAAAGCGCTGTCCCAAAATGACTCAGATTCAAACACAAACTAAGCAGCTCTTGCACTGTACAGCCCTACATCTGTATGGAAGTAGCCATCAGTGGTAATACAGTCTGGAAAGCAACAGCAAGCATGCAAGCAGGAGATTCATCCAGTGTTCCCTAGCGTGGACTGGCGCTGTGGAATCATAGCAATGCTTATTGAAATACCAGGAGTTGAGCGCATGTGAATTCATCACTCAAGGCAAGACCAAACCCCAATTGAATTATAAAACATCTTTTGCTTTATTAGCTCAAAAAGAAATAGAATTAAAATGCAACAGCAAGGCTAAGCATGTACTTTATCTCAAAAATTCAGTTACACCATATCGAGATGTCAAAATGATAACAGTGTGGTGACGCTGCGCGGATTTGTGGTGCGCAAGAGAGAAATTAGTCTGCACTGGAGCTGAGATAGCAACTAGAATGAAGAAAAACATTGGCAACATTACCACACTGAGGAAGTTTTTGCACTGGAAGAGTGTGTACTAGAGCTCACTGCTTAAACAGCCCTCGTCTGCTCCTCCAGGAAGAAAATGAGCAGGAATGAGAGTCTGATGCTGGGGCACAGGACAAAGCAGTGGACCAGGGCTCTCAGCTAGGCTGGGATTGTCTCAAGGAGCTCTTGTAATGCAAACCATGTATCCAGTGACCTCTTCTACTGTAACTGCTCATCATCCCTATTTTGTTTTTAGAGACACTGACGGGACTGTATTCTGGGGGAAAAGGACCTTAGAAGGTGGGAGCTTTCCCATGAAAAAAGCTCATTTGTCTTCTGTAGGAGGATGTCTGTGTTGCAGGCAAAAGATCCTCACCATAGCTACTCTAATCAGCTGTAGAAGGATCAGGATAGAAGACAGCAAGGTTTTCATTTGGAGACTTTTCTTCCTCCTGTACAGCAACAGCCTGTCATTAATACCTTGTCAGCCCTTTCAGTAACAAGGGATCAGTAGAAAAGAGACAGGGGAAAATAAACCTATTAGGTCACATTCCTACCCAATGCATTTTATGATTCAGGGCTTAATTAGACAAAGTGCTCAAATTTCTAATGAGGTGCTTATTAGGATGAATTTAATTTAGCAGTCCCTAGTTAAAAAACCAAACAACTACCCCCAAATCTTACCTCAATGGAAGAGTGGGAGCCGGAAGGTAAGGGGAAAGGAGTAACAGCCATCTGATTGACTGCATCTTCACTTCTGTAGAACAAACAAACAACCAGCAGAGTATTACACACTAAACCATAATGCCAAACTTTCCTTTTGAGTTGGTTTTGCCCATTAAGAAGATACTCTTATTAGCACAGAATGTAACAGCTTCTCACCAGAAGTTAGAGCTTAGAAAAGCCCTTCATTTTTTTTTGAGTTCTTTCCTGGCAAACAGATCACATCTCTTCTTGGAACCACAGTAGTTTCACCTGGGACGTACTGCCGTGACATTCTTTGGAAATCTAATTTTGTGTGGATTATCAGAGGATGCAGTTGGAGTTTATGGTCCCTACACATCAACAGATGTGCTAATACTTCAGTAGCCCCTTTTAATACCATCTACACTTGTAAACTGCTTGTTTGTAGTCTAACAGCCACATTACTGAAATATAACACCTGTTTTACTGCCAAAAAACGCTGCTGCTTTTTTTGGTTCATATTTGTTGTGGTCTTTTCTAAAAGATTCAGTGTAAAAACTCAGAAGGATTTTTATAAAATGCAGGGAGAAGAAAAGAGATGAACAAAGTCCATTATTTTTCCAAGATGCTTATTAGGTATGGCATCTTTTCCTCCATCCTTTTAAAAATGCATTCCTAAGTTGACATCTGATTACTTCTACTAATGTTTTTCCTCAACTGCCATTTAAAGTTATTTGGCTTGTGGGATTAGCTCTACATTTTTTTTGGTTTCTGTAGAACTGAACCAAGTAAAATACGACTTGAGTGATATTGTTGAAGGCAAATGTGAGGCATATTTAAAAAAAAAAAAAAAAAAGACTCCAAATTTTGCTTCAAAAACTGTACTGATGCACCTCTTCCTTTTGGGGGTGAACAAGTCTCACGGAACACAGAAGCCAGGAACATGATGCACACCCCATTTTGCTAATGATTCAGAACTATCAGGCAGCCTCTGCTCGCCGAAACTCGTCAGAGGAGGAATCAGCAACACTGCTGCTTTGCAGATAGAGATCTTGAGGTGAAAGCACATGATTTCCCATGCAGTGGGTCTTCTGGGTTTGAGTTCTGGTCCTATTTACCACCTTCCAGGTTACTGTAACATGTGGATTTTTTCCTCTTTTATTTCTGGATTAAAATCTTAAGACTAGTATGTGTTTAAAAACATTTTACAGAAGTGCTTAAGAGAAAAAAAAAATAAAGTCTCATAGAATCACAGAATCATTCAGGTTGGAAAAGACCCTTGGGATCATCGAGTCCAACCATTACCCCTGCTCTACAGAGTTCACCCCTAAACCCTGTCCCTCAACACCACGTCTAAAATCATTTTCTCCCTCAAGAGTTAAACACATGAAGCTAGCATGTTCTGCTCACCAAAAGACAATGCTGTAAATCAACAGCTCTCAGCAGAGCAGCATATGGGAAATTCAGTCACAGGCATTTGAAATGATAAATCCTGCAGGCAAAGGTTGGTGAATTCATTTACTTATCTTCAACCAAACAGCCATACAATTCAAAGGACTTGGTTCTGTGCTGCTCAGTTTTGTACTCGCTCCCAGCCCCTGCTCTTGGCCCTGCTCAAAGCCTTGCAGGAGTCAGAAACCATGTTAAGATCAGAACCAGAGCAGCCCGTGATGCAGAAACAGGCGTGCACCGGGCCAAGGCAGCAAGCTGAGGACCGCGCAGAATCGAGCCCGGGAATTTCAGAAGCGTTTCGCAATTTCCATGTGCATTTTACCCCCTAAGGCACATTAGGCAAGAACAATTTTCCTCCTCTTATCTTCGTGAGACATCGATCTAATTATGTTGCTTTTCTAACCTATAAGAATAAATCAACAAATATAAGGTGTCCAAGAGACCCAGCAATTTTTAGTTGACTGTAGAGGTTTTCTTGACTATAATTTATATGAAGCCCAAACAACATGAAAACAGATACCACTTCTGAGGCTCACAATGCCAGCTGCATACCTTCCAATTAGAAGCAAACACAAAAATAACAAGGTATGTATAAACCTTTGTAAGAAATGTTCTAAAAATCGCTAGACAGAAGCTTCACGATACGCATGACAAAGTGGGGTGTAATTAATCAGACAAACTAGTTTCTACTTCATACACACACACAAAACGTGGTTTTTGGGTTTTTTTTCTAATAAATGGGCAAACATCTTTATGGAGTTTTAAATGGATGGCCAATTTTATTCCAAGTAATAAAAAAACACTTACAATAATTCCCTGGAAAAAAAATGCAAAGAATTAAAAAACCCAAGGTTACGAAGTGTCACAACTTGTAATCTCCCCCTGCTAGGACTCGTACATATTTAAATACTTTAATGCTGCTTCAAAGGAGAATGTTTCAAAGCAGAATCAAAGTGGGAACATATTTTAAAGTGACGGATCTAATAATAAATTGCTCTTTCTGCTCTCCACTTCCATAAGTGTCCTCAACTAAAACATGAATTTATTTACAACTAAAAGGAGCAATCATTTTCTTTTGATGCAGGAGCAGACAGCTTAGAAGTCTGAACATGGTATTCAAATTACAGGGACTGCAAATGAGCATTCAACGTATTTGCCAATAGCTGCTACACAACCACCTCCGAGAAAGCTGTTCTCAGTTACCAGCGCTCAATATTGCTTGAGGTTAGGATGTCTAAACCCTTCACAGTCAAGACACAGCTTCATACTCTCAGGGTCAAAGCAACATACAATGTAATTTGTACAGCAGGGAGGCTCGGATGCTTCCCCTCCATTATCTGCAAAACTGGTGAACATCCACTGCTCCTGTTCCAGCTCTTACACTGGTTTGAACGAGGCGCTGGGATGGCAGCCCACCTCCCCGCTGCGCTCGTGCTCCAGAGAGCTGTTTATATTTCATCAGATACATATAAACTGAATGGCGAAGGAATTCATCACTCCTCTCACAAATACTTTTATTGCTTCTAACCCCTCAGGATGAGTTTCTGAGTGAAAATGGGAATTAGACCTGCTTGGAGGTTAGAGTGCCTATTGCTTGTGCCAACATCACTAACTATAGCTCGATGCTGGAGAAACAAGAAGCTTTCCTCACTGCAAATGTCACATGAGGCAAGATCAATGCAATATGTAAGTGGCAAAGACTCTTTAAACTTTAGAAAAGCTCATATCCTTTCAGATTTATTTGATTAGACTGTCATACTTTAATACATTTTGCTTCCTTTCTAGTCCACATAGGACCCCTGGACTTTCCCCATTCCCAGAGAAGAACTTCTGATGTTCTGCTCCATCTAACAACTGCACTTCCTCTGAAGGGGGAGATGTGCAGCTTAAACAAAGACAAATACAGTTATTATCAACTAATAATTAACTACCATAAATATTTGGCACAAAACGTGCCTGAAGAGAGCAATATGCAAATAGAAATCTAAAGGGATTACTCATTCCATGCTGCAGAAAGCAAGCCTGAAGGGAAGTCAGAGCTGTGTGCTGTGAGGCTTCAGCTAGGCTGCCCTGCAAGGCTGCGCTGCACTTATCAGAAAGCTGTCTCTGGCATGTTGGAGGATCTCACACACAGCTGGAACAGTCTACAAAGCATTCAGCAAGCTATCTTTCTAGAGATGATAACCAGAAGTCACAGCCTTGTTTTTTTTCCTCCCTCATCAACCTCAGACTTGTAATTGTTGACTTCAGGTTCCCTGTCTTCCTGGGAGGACATTTTCTGGTTTTTATTTTACCTACTCTTAGGTCTCTCAGGTTTGTGATGGTATAAGCTCACTATCATGTAATGCTAAGAAAACCCTTGCTGAGCCTGCTGGATGAGATTCATTACCTGTCTAAAGCAGAGCACCTTATCTAAGATAGTGTCCAAAATTCTTCTATGATCAGTGCAAAATCAAGATCTGCTCATGGAAGGGTAATTCATCCCAGCACCTAAATGACCTAATTGAGGACAGGATGGACTGAATTGCTCTTTGGAGGTTCCTGACAACTGTTCACTAATCTCAGCAGACCAGATGACCTCTAGATGTCTAAACTAAGGAAGATAAACCTCCAGCCAAACCCTCTGCAACTACACAGTTCATCAACACTAAAAGATCATTTGACAAGAGCTTGGTAAGGGCTTGTGGATGCTTTTTAGGAATACAAAGTACATCAAGAAAAACCCAATAGCTTGTATGCAGCTGCATGACATCTTAGTTGGAACAGATCTGAGGACCTAGTGAGTGACCATTTGCCCAGTGACTCTTAGGACTTCCACAGCTTGTGACACCACGACATAAAGTCCTGCACCTTATTGAAAACTGGTACTGTCTGCATCCTGCTTGTTAATAAAAAGAAATATTAGGTCAGGGTCTCCTATTTTCTCATCTTTGTTTTCCCTCTAGAAGTTCCTTTGGAAAAGAGGAACCGCAGGAAAGTTGCATGCTGAAAAGGCACTGGTTTTTTCCTTCAGCTGGGACAAGGCAGGACCTTTGTATTGCACACCTTGACAAATCTCTCCTACTAACAGCAAGAACAGTCTTGTTCTCCATTTCCCTTCCATCCCCTCCTAACTATGTGAGAGCCAAATGCATACAGATATTTTAAATGAGCAACTAATGTTCATATAAACTGCAGTTTAGGTCATCAAAGGTTTGAAAGAGCCCAAATTACTTAATTTCCTCAACTGTGCACTTGTTCCCACATGTGTATGACAGCAAAGAGGAAACAGCTCTGAAGAAAACAGGAAAAGTTCAAACTTGCACGCACACTGTCTGGCAAGAGCTTATTTTTAAAGCTTTCCCACATGAAAGAACCTAAACAATCAAAGCAAGTAAAAACAGAATTTATACTATTAAAATATGACCAATTATGTAAGTCAGAACAAATTTTAAATCAAAAATAATTTATAAAGCATGACAGTATTTGAGACTCTGGCATGTAACACACAACGTTACTTACAGAGGCTTTAAAAGAGGAAAGACTCGGTGGCAAAGTCACAGCAATGGAGAGAGTTAAACGGCACCAAGAACTGGCCGACCCACTCACTGCCCTCACTTTACCAGTCCTCAGGGTATAAGTTTCTCTGGCCTTTGCATGTCACCATAAATAAGAAGAGATTAGACTTTACAATTACACCTGGAAACAGCAGGAGGGGTTAGGTGACAGAGATTTGTGAGCTTCACTGAGAAGCGACAGTCCCGTCACCAGAAAGCGATGATAAGGGAACGAATGACTGCAGCGTGGGAGGACGGCTCTGGACAGCTAACAGATGGTGTTTCAATAAGCAAAATCCGACAGCACTTTACTCTTAAAGCATTTCTCATGTTTCATCACAGCACAAGGCAATTTGCTTTTACAGAATAAAGGTATACCTAGGAGTGAATCACAGAACGGAACATGACGGGATGATGGTTGGAAATCAGCGGCGTTCACTTTGATTCAAGCATTCAAACTATATTCGATCTGCTTATTATACCAACACTGAAGCAGCAAAACAGATTAAAGGCAGTTAATTGAGCATGAAAAAACCACTGAATTTGCTGAATCATACAATTCTCACTGTAAAAGAGCATTCTGACACAAACTGGATTTCCTACTACAGATGTAAAATCTAATTACATTGTTTTATTATGCATCTTAAAAGGATGGACTCACAATGCATGAACAAAGCTCACAATGGATGCAAACCCCATTCTATTTTGGGAACTAGGGCACAGAGACTCCTACAAGAAACAAGCCCCTTTCTCATGTTACTACCTGGATAATTCCCTTTGTTGGAGACCCAGACTGAGAATTTCAAAAGGCAGCTAAGACCTTTCCATGTCTCGTTGCCACTGACTTCCACTAGTGCTTCCAAGGCAAGGAACGCCTTGGAAAGCTGCAGTCAAGTTATTATTTATTTCTGATATTCAGAAATCAGAAAGACAACCTGTAAGGGGCACGGTAGCTTGGATGTTAATGCAGCAGCTGTAAGACTTTGAGGTCAGATAAAACGTGGCTGGACACTAATCAAAGGAAGCACTCAGACCGAGTCATTTCATCTCAGGAAAATCTTGCTGTGCTTAGGCAATTGGTTTGTTTGTTTGATAAACTGAGTGAGCAGGTTAAATGCCTTTAAATTTGTTCCTGTGGAAGGCTACAAAGCACAAGATGCACTGAATCTAAAAAAAATGAAAAAAAAATGAAAGAGAAGTGACACTCTAACTGCAAATCTTTTAGATGCTATTACAAGTTCATGTAATTAATGAGACCACTGGGAAACTGTGCTCTGTTAAGACTTATATTTTGGAATCTGGCCAAAATCAACTGTTTTAAACAATCATTGTCAACTTAATTGAGGAAAAGATGCTCATAAACCAGAGTGAGAAGCCTTCAAATATAAGTGGACATCTATGAGTCTCATAGCACTCACTGCACTGTCTCATCAGCAAAAATTTCAGGAAAGGGTGGGAGTGCAATTGTAACACCACCTGGGTATAAAAACCAAGAGTGAACAGATTTTTATAGTGCAGATGGTAAGTTAGGAGTTTTGGAAAAAAGTAAAAAAGGCTGAGGACACCTGTTCTTTGTCTTTTCCTAGAAAAAAATATACTTGGTGCAACAAAATCCACATTATTTAATGATAGTTACTACAGTTCTCACAGAAAGGATTTTCTGTGCTTAGGAATCTCTGAGCTTCTTTCATAACTGATTAAAGAAGTTTATGGAAACATCCCCCTGCCCTGCACATGAACCAGAACACCAGAAATAGGAAAACCTCAATGCTGTTTCCTGCTTCAAAGGGAAAAGCAGCACGCTTAGCACCAAGCATCCTTCATCTGAGGAAAAGGCCTCGGGATTTCAAAGAGGGCACTTGTTAAGTAACAGCCCAAAAGTCCTACCAGTTTTGCTTTGCTGTCCTAGGTCAGCTCAGTGCAGCATCCAGGAACATTTTAGGTTGCAGAATGATGTGCTTCTGGAAAACTACAACCCACTCAGGCCTTTCACTGGTGAAATTAGAATATTGATATCTTCATGCACATGAAGGACCAAACCCATTTCTCTCAGAACTCCTGCAGTACGTGTTATTTTGAGCTGTGACCTCTTCTTACCATGTGCTCCAGGATGTGTTTTGGCCACGTTATGCTACGTGCCTTCTAACTTTAAAAGAAGTTGCATGGCTAACAGCGCTCAGGAGGAGGAAAGCAGTATTTCTGTTGCAACCAGTTCCTCCTCATTTTCAAAGCATAACAAATGTAACGGTATCCTGCTCTTTCCACATCATTAGAGCCCAGAGGAACATATCTGAAATCAGCCAAGCAGCAAACCTACCAGGAGAGCTGAGTCTGCTACACTCAGTGCTTTGTTCTCAGCTGGAAAAGCTATTGCACAAGCACGTACGAGAGATGGATGGAGATTCAAGACGCCTGTTGCTGTTCCTATTTGCTACAGCTGGCACCGCAGTGCATTAAGTAGAGGCATTTCAATGCCCCCGTTTTATACTATAGCTTTAACATAAATTGATAAAGAAAGAAAAAACCCTTTTTCTACCAGACTGCACCATGAGACAAGACTTTGGGGACCGGTGCAGTCTTTTTGCTCATGTTTTCAATCACATCCACTGGTTTTGTGGTTGAAGGTGTAGGAACAGGAAGCACCAAGATAGAATGGGCTCGTGGAATAGGATCTGCACAAGAGAAGAAAATTGTTGGGTTTCTCCTTAAAATTCATTTTTAAGGATGGATGGTCTAATTTGGCTTTGCTAAAATTCTGAAACATCCCTCTTACTACGAGAAGTTGACCGTGTATCATAAACAAGGCGATGTTCGTTCTCTCCCCGCCTCGGAGCCAGCGCTCTGGTTACTAACGACACTCTCAGCAGGGGAATTTCTTTTCATTGCTGTTCGATTGGCTGCTCAGGTCAAGAGAACAGACCCATCAGTTGTCAGCATACTCGAAGGCAAGGCTGAGAGCAGTGACAAGATGTGTGCTCTTGGGAAGAGTGAAGATGCAAGTTTACCACCTCAGCAGCAGCATTTAAACATAGAAATGTTTTAAACTTTAGAGACAGACACAAGAATTACCTGATGGTATTTCCAGTATCTATTAACTATGATAATTAAAATTACTTTTTGCCTTGAAATGCACTTCTAGGAATAGTGTAGTCAGCAGGAGCAGGGAGGTGATCATTCCTCTGTACTCTGCTTTGGTGAGGCTGCACTTTGAATACTGTATCCAGTTTTGGTCCCCTCTCTACAAGAAGGATGTTGAGGTGCTGGAGGTGGTACAGAGGTGGCTACCAAACTAGTAAAGGGTTTGGAGCATGTGTCTTAGGAGGAAAGGTGGAAGGATCTGGGGCTGTTTAGCCTTGAGAAAAGAAGGCTGAGGGGAGACCTTATTGCTCTGTACAGCTACCTGAAGGGAAGTTGTAG
>JANHGN010012473.1:0-26449 GCA_024605025.1 Megaceryle maxima | reverse complement strand
TCCAAGCCCCCCGTGGAGCTGTGGTGCTGAGGGACAGGGGTCAGTGGTGCCCTGGCAGTGCTGGGTTAATGGTTGGACTCGATGATCTGAAAGGTCTTTTCCAACCAAAACAATTCTGTGATTATAAAAATACATTTAGCACAAAAGTCCTCTGGCCTTGAGCTATGTCAAAAATGTCATAAAAAGAGAGAAAACCCAGTAACTGCCTTTCATGCAACTGTCCAGAATGGACAACAGACAAACTTGTGCACTGATTCTTGTCTGTGAAGAATAACTTTCACTCTTCCAAGAAGTGCTGTGGCCTCCTAGAGCAAAACATCCAACAAGCAGTTTCCTTCCACCTCCTTCCTCATTTTCAGCAAGATAAGCAGGGACAGGAGGATGGCAGAAAATCCCAACATCAGTAATTTAGCATAACAGGACTCTGAACAGCTTGGGTTTATTAATAGAACACAGTTGACTCTCTTATGGAGAGCTGATAATAATAATAAGGTGGATTATTCAGTGTGAATAAAATCTACCAACAGGACAGACCCATGCAGAGTTCACGAGCAGCAGGGCTTAACAGCACAGCTACAGCACCACGTGAACCCGCTACGGGCCATGCTGGGCACAATCAGCCGCAGGACTAAGCCCAAACTAATAAGATACGAAGCAGTGCAGACACCTGCACTAAACCAGCAAGAGTGCAAGGCAGGAGCACCACAGATGGTTTCTTTGCTTGGAAAAAGAACAGGAAAGAGGAAGTTGTGTCATGTAAAAAATACTTTCTACTACCGAATTTTGACCCAAGTAATTTTCCTCCATGTATGAAAGTAGGAGGAAAGGATCTTCTCCCTCAAAAAGCTCTTTTCTCCAGCAGCATACCCTTCCAAAATACACCAAAAAAGTTGTATTAAAACAAAATAAAAAATTATTACATACAATTTTTTATGTGACCTGCATAGGCTGGACTGACTTTGAAAATGAGCCAGGATCATACCCCAAAAGAGTACTGCTGTTTGAAGAAGCTAAAAGTGAGATGATATTTCATTAACTCAGTTACAAAAGATTTTATGCATAAGAAGCTGAGACAGTCTGGCAGCATCCCACAACCTTCAGTTGAATCCAATCAAACTCTGGTTCAAAAGAAAAATGAGGAGATAATATCATCTGTCTATATCTAGATCTCCATCCCATTAACCTGCAGTTATCAGTACTGGGGAAAGCAACCTCAAATGTCTATGAATGAAGTGGTCACAAAGTCCAACAGCTTTTTTTCCTATGGAATAACTAAATATGTGAGCTGTGAGCAGCTCAATCTGCAGGTAGGGCAATTTCAAACCTATATGCACAACCCAAAGGAAAGGAAGTTCAGTTACGACTAAATAAATGTCTCTGAATGAGGGAAGGATACCATGGGAGAGATAAAACGCTTTTGCAACCAACAACCATACTCACAGTCTTTAATTTTATGTCTTGAACTGAAGAAAACAAAAATGATCTGGATTCTGCCCTTTCCTCGTCTCTGGACAATTTGCCATTAATTCTCTTTTAATGTATTTTATTGTGAAAGACACTGCAAGTAAAGCCAGTTGACCACTTGACTTCTGCACCACTGGCACGGAAGTAGCATGAAACCATACTGGAGATACTCAAAAGCCATCTGGACACAGTCCTGGGCAATTGGCTTGAGGTGGCCTTGTGTGAGCAATGGGGGGTTGAACCAGATGATCTTTGGAGGTCCCTTCCAGGCCCAACCATTCTGTGATATTCCTGCCTTGGTGACCCAGGTATAAGGATTCCTAATAGTTACTGAAATAGTTATTGAACCTAATGGCTACTGAAAAAAAAACAACTTGCCAGTGTAAATGCCCATTAGTTCCATTTCAATGCTACTTGTATAACACTGAAATGCTTTTAAAAGACAAAAAACCAGAGCTGTGAATAATTGAGCACTGGTGTGAACATGAGATGGCTGTACATGACTAATGCACATCCCATTCCTTTGAAATACAGGATGTTTTGACACTGGATACATACTCTCTGGGGACCAGGATGAGATCACCACATCCCTTCACAGAAGAAATTGCACTTCTGCCCACTGGTGACACACCTTGAATGTGATGGCAAAGGCAAACAAGAGAGGTGGTTACTAAAGCCTTCTTTTGAGCTGCAGATTATTTGAAGTTCAGCTTTTTTGAGATGATGAACATCACCTTCCTTCCACTGAAGAAAAAAATCATTTTATCTCCAACTTGACAGGGAGTGGAATTAGGGCAACACCACCACTTTGGAAAATGCTCCTTAAAACAAGGCTCAGGCACGTAAATCCCAAGCCTTGAGATGTATTTGATGAATCACAGTTGGTGGCATCTTTCAAGTACTGATAGCAATTCTTAACATCAGATCAAACAAACACTGCAAGGAATACCTCGTGAGATCTAAGAAAACTTCAGTGGACCATTCTTTGTGGGAAAGTATGGATACAAAAGGCTCTACCTTTTTTCTACCAGGAACTACCCGTGATATTCATAGAGGAAAACAGTATCGTGAATCCTTTCAACTGGTTTAAACCCCAAATTCAGCAATTTTATTTTATTGATTTACCATTGGAATTTGGTGGCAGGGACAGAAAGGACACAAATTTGGAGGAGAAAGTAATTTTCCTACATTACTCAAGTACAGTAAAGACCTTCATGCCATTTATCACACTTAAAAAGAAAATAATAAACTTCATCTGGTGGTATTATTATAGCAAGCACAAGTCTTTCTTGTACTACGTGTATTGAAACCCCATAATTACAGAACAACGTTGACAATGACAAATGCTTAGACAATTCTGAGTACTCCCAAGGTATCTGCAGGCAGTCGAACTGCTCTTTCTTAAGTCAAGAAAAGAGGTGGTTCTCTGATGCCACAGAGAGTTGCTGAAAGATCAAAAAATCACCACCCATGGAGAGCAGTGGGTCAGCATATACCTGCTTTCCAGCAAAAGCTTCTCTCTAAAGGAAGGATTCCCCAGGATTAGCTGATTGATTTTAAACCACTGAAGCAATCATGATGTGGGGAACCACTGCAGGTACTGCAGTGAAGTGTCATTTTGCAACAGCCAAAAATCAGGTCAAGTGTAGAAAATCTGTGTTTTCAATCTGAAGGTGAGACAAGGAGATAGGAGAAAAAGTGAAGGCAAAATACTCTGCCTCCTAACGATCTCTCTTGCCTTGAGGGTGAACTTGTGCCAGACACAACTAAAGAAAATAAGTATTTTAAGTTACCGCAGATCAAAACACATTACGGCAGGAAATTTATTTTCAGGATGGGGAATATCCCTGTCATCTGTAAAAACACATATGGTAACTTCGAGGGGGTTTTGGTTTTTTTTTAATGTAAGGTGTGAATTTCCCCGTAAAACCACATATGCACAACAAGGAGAGATTTACTGTCCCCTTCCTGCCTTTCAACAGTCCCTCCCTAAGCATTGTGAACATGCTGAGAGCACAGACTTCACTGACAAGACATTACTTTTCACAGGCCAATGATTTTTGTTTCACTGAAAACACATCTACCTGCCAAAGGCCAAGTTCTCAGTTGGCATAAATCAACGCAGCTCCTTGCCTCAGCCACCTAATTCCATTTGCAGGCTTTATTTAAGGTTCATATGATAGCTTCACATATGCCTCTCCCTCTCTCCATACGAACCCTGCTTGGTAGTTAAAGGAAACACTTACCTCTAGAAGCTCATCACCAATGTGCATCCTTCCATCTCGTCCCGCGGGTCCATCTGGATTGATACCAACTACAAAGATGCTCATACGAGAGCGGTCCTTGTTGCCAGCAAGACTCAGTCCGAGCCCATTTTTGTCTTTCTCAAGCTCGATAATGTGCAGCTCTCCTGGTAGATCTGCATATCTTTGCCTGATTTTTTCTAGAAAGATCAAGAAACATACAGTGAGGTATAACATAAAAAAAATGGTGCGCAGATGTTCAAGAACATACAGAAACGTGGTAGAAATTGATGGCTGCTCAGCGTTTCCTCTTTGTTACCAGAGCTCTTTTCAGCATAGACTCCAAAATGCCACTTGCTGTGACTGTGTCACTCACACAGCAAAATGCAGCATCAGCATCAAATTCTTCACGTTAAAACTGCACTATTTTAGTTATTTCTACAACGGGCTGGTTCTAAACCAAAATTTTTTTGATAAAGAAGGGAATTCCAGAGGCACTTCGATCTCACCCTACAAAAACTATCCATTTCAGGAAACTCTCATAGTTAGAGCTGGTTAATTAACCACTGTGGGAAACTGAAATGCTTACACTGCAAACTCTCATCTCAAGGTAGAATCTTTTACTTTTGCTTCTTTCTGGTGACTCAGGAATATGCTTACCATGCTCTGCTTCACATTATGTGCTACTGTGCAGATGATTACTCCAAGCAGATGTCAGTGACAATGTACATGAATGATTACATTTTAAAGTGCAGCCTCACTTGATATTAAGGTAGTTATTTGTCTTTCATCTACATTTCAACCATTTCTGTGACAGAGTGCAATATACTTCCAAAGTTATTTGGAGCACATTGCGTGCCTGTGGATGCTGACAGTTTAATCTGAATGTCTCTTCACCGCTGGCATACAAACATCTATAACTATTGCTTGCAAGGGTCAATCACAGCAAAGGTGATTTTTTTTTTTCCCCTGTCTGATTGTCCTTTGCAGATTTTAAAGCCAGCTTCATAACATCACCTCCATCCAATGCTTCAGCTGGGCCACACACTAAAAAAGGCAAGTCAAAGTATTTTGCTGTGGCTGGATGTCACCTTTAGCACAGAGCCCAAGGTCAAAGAACTGCTGCATTATGCATTAAGAAGAGAAATAAGAGATATTATATGTTCAACTATACCCCTGAGTCAGCAGCAGTAGCTAGATCAATATTAGCTACTACCATTCTACTGGGGAAGCATATTTTAATAATATGATTTAACCAGCGTAGTGAATGTTCCCATGACAACAAGGAAGACGGGAAAGAGCTAAGGAAAGTGAGAGGGAAGCAACTAAAAGTGAATAAAAACTGCCAAGAAGACAGACAATGAAGTAGAGGTGCTCCTTCTGCAGCCCCTGCACAGCCTGCTGGGGTGATTGAGCCAAACTCGGATCCACGCCACATCTCTCCTCTCTGAGGCTCCTTCTTCAGCAACTCTGCCAGCTGCAGCAGCCCCTTGTGCTTCAGCAGAGACCACTGGGACAGTGACAGCAGCCTTCCAAATCCAACCCCAGATGCACCCCAGAGCATTTCTTAATACTCGGAGCAACATGGGCACGAAGCAACTCGCCCATGGCCATATTTACAGCCTGGCATTTTCCTGCCGTGCTCAAAACCCCCAGTGGCCTGGAGCCTGAGCCTAAAACCCTGGGGTGTATATTAAAGCTGAGGTGTTATCCCTGGAAAGCTGTGAAGCCTTACAGAGGTTTGCATAAAATCAGAATATCATAAAAAATTAGAAACCTCACTTTTTACTATCAATTATATTCCTAAAATTCATATAACTGCATTAAGCTGTAATCCACATAGCTGAGCAGTTCTTTGATGTATTTCTTAACTAATGGGGTAAAAACATAATTAGAGGTGTGATTTGCTACTTGAATTTGGAAAGTGGGGTTTTTTTTCTGCTTGGTATGCAGGATACCTCCTGATGAAAAACAGCAAGTGAGGAAAGGTCTCAAAACCAGTACTTCTGAAAGTACAGCAGATGCAAGCACACAGCAGCCACACATTTGATTCACACTGCTGAGGTTTCATGGTCTTTTCCCATTAAGTGAAGTCCAGACCTGAAGAGCACTAAGAGATTCTCTGCCCACCACAACTAGACAGCTCACTGCAGTGCAGGAAGTAGCTAAAGTGTATCTCAACTGTTAAGAATATGAAGAACAGCTCATAGCAGAAAAGGGATTTCTTAGTGATTGGACTTCTGCAGATAAAGCAAAGAATCAGAGCTCTGGAAAGATGCTACTGACTGATCATTGCTCTGCCACTGTTCCTTCCGTTGCTCATTTTACACAGGCAACATCTCACTTGCATTTGCTAGGAGCAGAGCACGTATCTAAAGCACGTTTTTAGCAACTTGTAGTCAGACGCACAGGAAAGTGGTGAAGGAGCAAGAAGACAATGCACAAACATTGTACAGATGAAGCTGCACATCTTCAGAGACTGCTTCAAAACTCACTTCTTGATTGTCACTAAAACTCCTTGAAACTCCCCAGCACGAATGTGGTGCAGGAGCAGCTGTGACACTGAACGTGGACACATCTTCTCCAGCAGAGAAGTGCTTTCAGAGAGCACCAGTATCAGTGAGTCTGAACTCCGCAGCATTTCCTCCCACTGACACTGCCCCAAAATGAGTTTTCTTGCATGGGAAAAGTGTTAGCTGTTCTGAAGTACACATATATTCCTGTTCCTTGCTGGGCTGAAACTAAAAGTAAGCTTTAATCCTCCAAAAATTAGCAGTTAGGGCAACTTCCTGGGATGAGAAAGCGTCCCAGTAAAGTTTCTGATCTGCCTGCATTGGCTCAGGACTGGAAACCTGGTGAGTCGAGCCCCAGCTCAGCACTCCAGCTGCGCCTCTAATCCCCCACTGTGGGAACAATTCAAGAAAAATTTATCTGAGCAAACAACAGACACCAACTCCAGGGGTCATCGAGTTGCTTTACTTGTTAAGAGGTTTGTTTTGTTTTGTTTTTTAAAAGGTTTTTTCCCCACTGCATATTTTTATTTGAAAAAAAAAAAAATCCATGCTTACAACAGAAGGAAACCTCCGTGTGGACTAAGCCCTTCCTTAGATTACCACATTCATTCACGAAGCAAATATTTGAAATGGCTGAGGTGACTGGAGGGGTAAAATAGTGGGAGACTACAGAGGAAACAATGAAGATGCTACGTGCTGAGCGCTGCTTCCAGCCTGGCAGGAGGGCACCCTTACTGAGCGCTGCCGGAGAAGGCACAAGCATGTGTGTACATGCTCATGCACGTAGGGACAAGCAGAGATAGCCCTGCTTTTCAAATCCAGCCTCCCTTAGCAGGCCGTGCTGTCTCCTCCCTCAACAACAGAAGGTTCTGGCTCTCCCAAGTCCTACCTCCTGCAATTAAACACTTCCAAGGGCTGTTCCCAGCAGCCAGCCTTGCAGCGTAAATGATAACGCGCTATTCCCAGCGGTTACGCGTCCGAGCTGCATACAAATATCCTGTGGGCACCCAGCTGACTTCCTATAACATGGTAATCGTATTCTCAGTTTGCCTCTTAATAAAAATCTCATAAGATTATTTTAAACAAGTATTTACTGCTTAAACAAACGTGCATCTCAGGCATCTTCTTTTTAATGCCTTTTTCAGCTGTTTTTTCTCCCCTCCAGCTGGTATCACTTTTCAGTTCCCTGCCTAGCATTGGGGAGCCAGTTAGCATCTGCTTTCGCAAAGAATTCCATTATCTGCCTTCATTACCAGATACTTTACACAAGGCGATTGTAATTCTGTTGTCGCTGCATTCCACATGGGACATGACAGTTTCTTGTTTTGGCACTACACGGAGTGGTTTCCACACTCAGTGACAATATGCCCATCGCAACATCGGCAAACGTACCTCACCAACGATAGTTAACTAGCTAAGGTCACATCCAGTTTCATTTAAAGATACTAGAGAGATGTAACGTGAATTAAAAGCACAAGTCTAGGCTTTAGTGATCACTCCTGCAATAATATTTCCCAGTTATGTTAGCAGACAATTACATTTCAAAGAGAAACCCTGGAAATGGAAGACAAGTGCTTTCCAACAATATACTATTATGCTGCTGCATATGTTTCCCTGCTTCAGCCTCTATCCTATTATATTAAACAGAGAGATAAAGGAAATAAATGGGGACAAGATGGTCAGGATATTGGAGTTTGCATGATCTAGTATTGCAACAAATACACAATTTATCTGCAGGGGAAAAAAACCAGACACTACTTCTCAGGAAGGCAAAAGGCTCTTGAAATTACAAAGATATATAAAGCGCTTGCAAAGGGCTGAGGAGCCTGTTTCCCAAACCTGCTGAAATCTCCAGTTAAATTTGCTGAAAGAGAAAAGGTGTTTCTTTTGAAAATGGTGTCTCTGCATGATGCAAATTAAAGTCCATCTAGAAAGGTAAAAAGAGGAAAGAAAAAGCTCTGGATGACTCAGCTGGGTGATTTGGTTTAGTACCAAATGCTCAATATTAAAACTGTCAAGTCAAAATACAGAGGAAAGAAGGGGGTGGGGGTGGGGTGGGGTGAAAACACCACAAAGAGATGACGAATGATATTTATATCCAGAAGGCGATACTGGGGATTTTACATCCCTCTTGCATTACCTCAGATAACTATTAGCAACATATGCTGGCTTTTGGAGACTTGACAGTGGTCTCATTTATCAGCCTGTGTTCATTTTAATGGTTTTAGCTTCCATTTTTATCACATGGCACATAACACGGTTCCAGCCTTAGCCTTTTCTGCTCAGACAGCAGTGCTGCAGCATCCCAACCACCGTTCTTCACTGAGCAATGATAGATATCAGAATGCAGCCAGCATCCACTCCACAGAGCCAACCTTGCATATCAAACAAGTAATTCCCTTCTTGATTTCACTATAAACATTAAAAAAACCTAATGTAGGAAGTCCCTTGAAAGCTAACCCTAGAGCTGTGAGGGCAGCACGTCTAATTTACTGATTACAATTTACAAGAACCTAAATAAGCATATTGAAGGGACCGTAATTGAACAAATGGGGTTTAGAATTCTCCCACTACTAATAATATAATAAGCTTATTGTTTTAATCTTCCCACTGGCCCTCTATTCAGCTCCAAGGAGGCAGACAGTTCTTCAAACCTTATCTCAGAAGCGATGCACTCGTCTGTTTTCATAAGCTGTAAACTGGAAAAATAGAGAGAAGAGAATTTCTGTAACGCTTTCTTAAACTCCCCAAATTATTCCAGTTCTTCTCTCAGTGATAAGCATGCATGAGAAAAATAGGGCAGTTGTTTTCAAAACTGGCAAATCTAAATGGAAGGGCCAGAGATGGTGGTATGACCAATCCCCCTCCCTCGGGTGCTGAGAGGAAAGAAAGGACGGAGTCTGCTGGGGGTTCACATCTTTTTAAATGCTGTTCTCTCCAAACCTGTGGGCAGAGAGCATCCCTGCAGGAGGATAAGGCAGCTATAGGTTCCTCATCTCTAGAGCTCCATGCCTGTATCTATCACCTTCCTCCACAAAATACAGAGTAAAAATATTCTAACATTACTTTTAAATACATGAGAGAGAGATCACGTGCAAGGTGCCAACAGACAAACCTTCTTGAGATGAACAGTTGAAGTGTGGCTTTCCTACTCTCACAAGTACACCTCCCCCAGGCTCCAGCAAAAAACAAGCAGGCATTAAACTCTCCTGAGACATTCTTACCCTAACTTGAAGGCTGCCTCTTTTCTTTTTTTTTTTTTTTTTACGAAGGATTGGGCTATTACTTGCGACCTCCGACTTCTAACTGCTCCCTTCAGCTCAGGCTCACATTCCTTTATGTTCCTCTCCTGCCACGCAAACGCTTGCAGCAGCTGCTCAGCTCACACAGGAAAACTTTCCTTTTCCTCCAACGCTTTCGTCAAATCCCACTTGCCCCTCACTTCACTCTGGCTACAGCGGAAGGTAACAGTCTCTGCTAGTGATTTTTTAACTAATCCAGGAAGAAGAGTATAATGAGAGTCTCCACAATTCACTTCAAGTACCATTTCACTCTGTTCCTTTCAGCAGGTGACATTTAGAAACAGTTATCATTAATTTTTTTCTTTGTATAATCAAAGAATCTTCACACCCGAAGACAAGAGCCAAGAGAAAAGCAACATTTAGCTCTGGCTGAAACCCAATGTAACTGTAGTCTGTAGTACTGGGGAGCACCTCCAATGCTTGCACCATCTCACCTCAACAATGATGTTAATTAATTAATTAAAAACATCAAGCTCATCAATGTTTATAAATATATAAAGAGTCAGTGTCAGGAGGATGGAGCCAGGCTCTGCTCAGTGACGTCCAATGACAGGACACAGGGCAACGGGTGCAAGCTGGAACACAGGAGATTTCTAGTAAGCCTCAAGAGAAACTTTTTCATGGTGAGGGTGACAGACACTGGGACAGGCTGCTCAGGGAGGGTGTGGAGTCTCCTTCTCTGGAGACATTCAAAACCCATCTGGATGCGTTCCTATGTGGCCTGATCTAGGTGATCCTGCTCTTGCAGGGGGGTTGGACTCGATGATCTTTCAAGCTCCCTTCTAACCCCAAACATTCTGTGATTCTGTGACTTGGAATAAATGGACTTCTTGCCAAGACTTTTTTTTCCTTTTTTTCAGGCTCAAAGCTTCATTCTAAAGCTGCAGTTCCATTACACAACATTTAAGTTCTCTGAGGAAGAGATATTGTCTGTTTTTCTTTTTTAATTAGATGACAAGGACATGATGAGTCTATTCATACCAATGTTTATCCGAGATCTTTAACACTTTTCAAAGGAGATTTAGTGAAAGTGTGGAAAGCAGAGCATCCTGATGCTAATAATTGCTGATTATAAGGGAATCTGCCCTCCCCTGCACACAATACTTCCACTCATTTGCCTTTCAAATAACGCATTAACCCTCATCAAAGCACTTGGGTTCCCTCAGCAGTGACCTCCTCTGGGTGCTGTGATCTCACAATCAGTCACTCCACAGAGCCTGGAGTGCCTCCGCATCAGCCGATGATCCCGCAGCCTTACAGGCTTTGGAGGAAAGGACTGGCAATGGCTGCCCACGTGTTTCTTGCCTGCTGCCCCGAGACTGATGAACTGGTTGGTTGATGGGAGACACACCGAATGGGCGAGCTGTTGGAGCATCGCACTGCCACTGGTTGATTAAATACAGTCAAATAGCAATAAAGACCTTTTTTTCTTCTGATAAAATTCTCTATGAGGTTACAAATAGTTACGTGCAAAAATTTATCAGATCATGCTTGATGTTTGGGCCCACAAAAGGCCCAACTGAAGCCATTTTGAACTAATTACATCCTTAAAATGTGGGGCAGCCTCAAAAGACAGCTGCTGTAGGCCCCATTTTTAGACTGTTGAAAAGATAACTGAGAAAAATCCCATTAAAAATACTCTACTGTATAACATTGCAGTATATTATGTTGTACCGTGCAGTTTAAGTTATCTAAGGCCAAAATACTGCAGCCTTCAGAGCTTCCCAGCCCACTTGGTGGTGATGGCACCGAGCAGCCTGGAGATAAGGCCGTTATCAGAGCAGCCAGGCTCACGCACGCTGCACCTCCCGAGAGGAAAGCAGCCTTGCTCCAGCTCTACTGAGACTTGCCTAACACTGTTCTCCAGGAAGTTAGGATACGTTAACAGTACAAGAACATTAGAAAATACTGATTTCCATCTGCAAAGTCTCAAGGAAATAGGAAATGGCTCTAAAGGCACATTGCTCGTGCTTCTGGCCCACCGCACGGCAGCTATCACCTCGTGTCGACGTGGCCACCAAGTGTCAGTGGTCTGCAAGGATGCACAATGAGCACAGAAAAAATCAGATTCCCAGATGCTGTGACAGATGATGTTTAAATGACCCATTTTACAATGCAGTTTTGGAAAAAGAAAAAATAAAATAAAATCTGAGAATTGGGATAGAAATGTCTTTTCTAAGCTACTCTTTCTGGTAGGAGTAGGTTTTCTGGTTTGCTTCTGATCACATTGCTCTGCTAGGATCTATAATCCATTCCCTACACTTGCAATTGAAAGCTGCTCGTTGATTTGATAGAAGAACAAGGGTGTCTGAGACCAAACAAAGAATATCGGGGAACTCTAATCCTCTGCTTTTCTACTTGGTCTCAACATGAACAAATGAATGTTGTGAACATTTAAATTCTTCCTCTCTCGACAGTAACACAGCATAACTTGATCTGACAGTGTTTCATCTTTAAATTATCATGTTCCCACAAAGCGACTGGCACAGTCATTATCTTGGAATCTTTCTGCACTAATTAAAGAGAGCGGCACCAGACTATTGTCAAAAACTGAAAGTTCGTTACCTAACAAAGGCTGTTATGGGCCCGAGCACCAACTTTCCCAGTGATAAGTAGTTGTGAAAGGTAGCCCAGAGGGTCACCTCTCAGAAGCCAAGGTGATGAGACACTTCTCTCATAGCTTTTTCATTCTCAATTTAAGAGCCTGCAATGAGAACTTGAACCTCCTCCATCTAGAGGAGGATGAGATGAGAAAATGGGGAGACTTTTGGACTTACTTACAGACTTCTTGAGCAGTAAACACAACTTGCACTGATGTGCCCACAGACAGAAGAAAACTATTAAAGGAAGGTGTCCAGAGGAATTGTCACCATTTGTGAAATGTAGACAAAAAAAACCAAACAACCTGTAAACCTGTAAAAAAACCCCAAAGCAGTTGGACTAACAAGCCAATAAAAATAAAAATATAAATAATACAAATAAAAATAAAACAAACCAAGGACCTCGTTGTGAAAGAGCAGGTGAAAAGGAAGAAATGTGCAGCTGGGATAAGAGAGGGTAGAAAGGAGATATCAGGAAGAACATCCCAACCTACAGTGCTTTGCCATAACAGCACAGGCTTGCAACACAACAAAGCTACCTAAAATCAGTGTGACAAGGACTAAATTAAATTTCTGGATTAACAAACCCCACCACAGTAGTTTAAAGTTTGTGTATGTTCAGCAATTTTTAAATATGCTGTGGCAGCGATTAGAAAAGATTAAAGTTGGATGAGTCATCTGGGACTGTAAAGCCCAGGAAAATACTCACAGAGTTACATTGGAAAACACAGTGCAAGTCTTAACAGCGAGAAGAAACAAGGAAGATAGATCACGATCAGCTATTTTAGTTGTGATTTAATTCAATAGTAATCTGAACGATAAATTTTAATCCTGTTTAATATTTCCTAGGTTTTAGATATTTTGCTGAAGATTGATTGTAACTAGTTAGTATTTTGTAGTCGCTACAGAAATACCTTTATCCATGACAAAAGGTTGTATTTATATTGTATGTTCCTTCTTTAAGTCAACTACGACAATAAAATGCTCTGTAAGTATTTAAGGAAATATAACATTTAATCTACATCTGTTGAAATGCTCAAGATTTATCTCATATGTCAGATATTCTGATCGAGGTTTGTTTTATGCTATATATTTTTCCTAACAATATATACTGTTTGTATTTGGAAAGCAATTAGAATGCAATTAAAACATAAGCAACAGCTTTGTAATAAAAATATTGCCTACAAACATGCCTGTTGTGATTAATCTGAGAAAAACGTGGGTCTTACTGAAATGTTTTCATTTAAAACTGGAATATTAAACAAAACCATTGTTACTCTCGCAGTAGATAATGGAGGTTCTAAGGTGATCAAGCCCATTTTTAAATGGTCTAATTTCCACTTTTTCAAAGATTTCCTTTTGTCTGTCTCTGGGCCTTCACGAACACCTAGTTAACGATAAACGCCGCGCAGTGACCTCGGAGGAGGTGCTGCCATCACACCACGGCCACAAACACTTCTATAATTTTCCAACTGACAACTCTCAACTTCACACTTCTAGTTTTTATTCACTGACCAGAAAAGAAAAATATCCTTTTTCAGCTCCTAATAAGTTGTTCAAGTTTGATAAGCGATTTTCATTCCCACTGAATTAGTTGAATAAGCTGTAGAGAGAATAGGGCTTTGTTTCAGGCAGCTGAAGAGAAAGTCAAAAGCTGTTTTTTTCCTACAGTCAGTTCTGGGTCCCAATTTCTCTCAATTCTCTGGGTGCACACATACATTTCCTGAATAGTTTTTTCACTTAAATTATGCTAATAGCTTAGGGCAGGCTCAGATCTTTCTGTAGACTGCCATTTAAAACTTACAATACATGTTTAAAGCAGAAAATAGTTGATATAAATTAAGTGCAAATCCAATCTACATTAGAAAAGCAGCTTGGTATTAAAAAAGATGCATATCCAGCTTTTAGAGGACATAAGGTGATAGAGCATACTCCACTTACAGAACAGACCTGAGCAGCACACAACACTTGAGTCCTGGTTATGTCATTTTTTTCAGTATTTGCTAGGCTCATACCTGATCAGTCTCTCATCAGTTTAATTACAGCTCCTCAAACACAAACTATCTGATGACTTTTAGGATCCTCTGTGCTTTTGCACCAGTCACTGAAGCCACGCTCTCTATTTTCCCACTGCTGCCAAGAGGTCTGTCAGCTACTTGAAGACCATCCCTGCACTGTGTTTGGTGGGCTACGTATCCACCTCATCACTGCACACTTCTGTATATGAAGCTAAGAAATAAATATTAAATAAGGAGAGCAGGGTCAGCCCACCCCATCCCTCCCCACATCATGCAATGCTCCTACAGAGCCAAAAAAATATCAAAATTAGTAAATCTGGCTCAGTTCTACGTCCTGTTTTTTTGAGCTATCAAATTGCACTTGAGTTTTTTCAAGCTTTTTACAACACTGAGCAATGCTTAGAGGATTTGGTTTTTTAAGTATATACCCCAGTTTCCCCATGTCATGGCTCGCCTTTGATTGCTGAGGTAAAATGAAAAATGAAAATGAAAAATGAGTGCAACCCCTGGCAATGCTGCAGCCGACCAATCTCCGTGCCTTAGAACAAAACAAATACATTTCTAGGATTTCACTTTAAAGCCTCTTGTATTAACGCAACCCCCAAAGTAATTACTCTACTATATCTTTCCATTTCTTCAGCTGTGATGTGTATATTCCATTTGTGATGTCTAGTGTATTAATCGCAGCATTACACGTAGAACAGGTACGTGAGCTAATGGTACGGCCACCACTGGGTAACTGTTGGCTTCAAGTCCTAAAGAGACCTACAACTCAGAGGACAGACACCTACTCCCACATCTCCGAGTGCAGTCTCTGATACACAACTGGTTTTGACAGGGCTAGGAATAAGGTTGGACTTGATGATCTTGAAGGTCTCTTCCAGACAGAAACATTCTATGATCTACAGGATCCCTATCCCAGAGCAGCCACCAAGCTACAAGACTCGGCCAAGAGCAAGTGCTGCTGCGTTGCTGCTATCCCATCTTTAACATGGCCCCATGTTACTCTCCTGTTTCAGGAGAAGCAAACTGCAGGTCTCCTTGATGTGCTCTGGTTTCTCATCAGCCTGGGCCAGCTGGCAGTGTGGTGCAGAGCAGTGTTTGCACCACCCACGCTTATCTTCACTTGCTTTGCACTCAGCCTGTACTGCTGAGCTGGTGGCTTAGCTCACATCGTATCCCAAAGTGAAGACCTCTTCTAGCCTTATGGAGGAGAGGATGAAAGAAAGGGACTCACAGCACAGAATTCTAATTTTAGATCATGGCTTTAGCCCATGAAAAGCCCCATGTGAAGTGAAGCTGAAGGAGAGTCTCCTGCCTCTACTCAAACCAGCTCTTGTGCTCCTCAGGCTACTCTGTGAGCCTGTGCAGGTCACCAAGCCACCAGACAACCGCTCCTCTTTAATGGTGGAGCAGTTTCCTGCTGACTGAGGGAGTTGAACGGGCTGAGGAAGGGAAGAGCAACAAGCACCCAAGTACCATAAACACCTGGGGAAGGGGGAGCAGAACCCAGTGGTGTTCCCCCTTTCAGCTCACAGTTAGATGGTTTCATGCTGTGGAGCTTCAGCCTGAGATACAGCAGAACATTAGAGAGGGAAGACAAAATAAACGCATCTCATATAGTTGAACAGCTAAAATGCAAATTTCTAGTCTGGGAACATACTGCTTGATTGATGTTATTTTTCCAGAAGAGAAAGGCACTGACTAGATAAATAATTAACTCGACTGTCTCTTCTTAAAATGAGAAAGCGAATGTTTATTACTTGGAATAATTCTGAATTGTCCTGTGCAGTGTAAACTGAAAATAAGTAGGTATGCTCTGCTCGTAAGAGCACAGATTCTTTCACCACTGAAGGTATCAGTGTGACACCAACTCTTGCATTTACACAGCCAATTGCCATTCTGCTTTTCCACGTGGTGAGGTGGGGGATCTGGACACGTAACGGACAACAATTTCTCCAATTTCAACAAAATTCCCCATTTAGTATCACACTGGAATCATAAAAGAGTTGTATATTCTCCCTAAACAAGCCATGCATCTTATTTAATCAGCTGTCCTGAGAGTCTATTCCAGAAGTTAATCAGGTTTATGCTGCACTGATGACATCATTAAACTTGAAAGATTTGATTAAATAAGACAATATTTTTGTATCAGAAATTCTATTCTGATTGGTTTTAATCTCTCCAAAGGACAGAGTCTGGCAGACCTGTTTTCTCTTCCACAGAGAGTAAAATAAAAAGGATTAGGGTCAGACAGCTCTGCTTATACCACATTTGAAGTAAGAGGTGATAAGCAAGTCATTCATTTTTCTACAGAGGAAAAATATCATCACCAAGAAGTGAACAGAGAATTTTATCAGATATTTTAGTATCAAAAAATATCTTATTAGGTAGCAAATATCTTCTCTTTAATGTATTTAATGAAATAAAGATATTAATCTATTAAGCTTTGGGCATTTTTTAAATGAAGAAAATTATAATCAGGAAATTGATGATGTATGTGACCAGAGACTTGCAGTATGCCAAGGACTCTCTTTTCCTTCTGGCTAAAAGAAATACATCTCCAAGGATTTATCCAAGAGGAAGAGCTAAACGGATAAACTTTGCTATATTAAACAGACTTACTTTTTCTACTCTGGAGGAGAAAATCAGCTAAGAGAAAGTTAAAAAACTAAAGCTTGAGGGAAAAATAAGAGCGGGGTACGTTACCATAATTCTTTTAGGCTGATACTCAGCTGACGTTATTGTTTTTACTTGTGGAATTTAGCCTTCAAAAGGCATGATTCAGAAACATCCATGACTTGCTCCTCAGGAATAAACACTGGCTTTGGGGTAAGCTGGAATGCCATGGATCCTGCTTTTTAGTTTATATTATTTTTAAATAGAAATGGCCATCTAACCCCTAGAAACCGTGGCACGGTGCTCCAGAAGGCTCAAGATGCTTTGTGTATCTTACGACAGATGGCTAACCAAGCCATCCAACAGACGGTAACCAAGCCAGAAGAGATGCCAGGTCTTACAAACTGCAGTCCGGGGGTTATGCTCCAGTGTTTATTAATTAGATTTAATCTCTTAGTATAAATTAAGTTTAATGTTAGTATGGTAAATCATTTTATTCTGTTTTCCTATAGGAACAAAGCTTATGCAATCATACCCTGTGCAATCCAAGCTCCAGCCCCCAAACCTTTGAACCTGCTGGACAATTTGAAGCAAGTCTGATGGTGGACAAGGGGTCTCAAAGGTACTGTAAAAGGTTCATGAAAATAGGCAGCAGTGCAGAGGAGAGAAACCTGACAAATACCCTGGCTGGGGGAAAGGCTTCAATGTGAGATCACACTTTATTAAAGTGTCAAAGAATTCACAAGAGAGAAGCCTTTAGAAATGCTCCAGCCACAGGAAAACCTTAATTCAGAGCTCACACTTTCCTCAACATCCAAGTCAGTTGAATGGGAGACACAAATCTGTAGGAATCCAACTTCATTAGCTGTAGTACTCACAGAAGTACTCATTAAAGTCTTCACAAACCTGCACTCGGCTCCTGGCGGGGGGCAGCATGGAGAGCACCCGACCAGTGGCTCTGTCCTGCCCTCAAAAAGCCTCTTCTCAGAACAGAGGGCAGAAATGGGCCAAAAAGGAAGAGGGGAAGGTCTGCCAACACACGGCTGTCAGGGGACTGGGAGGAGGGGCTGGAGCAGATGTACCAACTGGCTGCCGTACAGCCCCGGCCAGGGAGGCGGAAAGGGTCCGTCGGTTGGTTTGCTGCGATGCCAGGAGCCGTCGGCTCGCGCTGCCAGCAGCTGCCCCGGGTGCTGCTCGCTCTGCCCTCCCGAGCCACCCGCTCTCCCTGACGTGTGGCACCAGGAGAGTCCAACCCATTCCCAACGCCACAATCCGCCTCCCGCACAGGCAAAAGAACGGCCGCGTCATTCCGTCCCTGAAGGGCTTCGCTGAACTCCCCATTCCTCACAATATCCATTTCAACCTCTTTCTTGGCCCTCGCCCATCAGCTGCCTGTGCTCACCCTTGCATACAGTTCTGCTGACTCCCTCATCCATCACATCCCAGTCTCTTCTCATTTTTTCCCCTTCCATTCTTCTCCCAGCCCTTGGGTGATACCTCCGTAGGTACCACCTCGCTGTCAGGCTGCTCACTGAATGGCTTTCTTCCCTTGAAAAACAGTATTTAAAAAACATAAAAATCACATCTTCTACACTTGTAACAACTCAATCCTGAAAGGAGCTCTTGCTGTAAAATTACTGCATCGTCTATTGAAATACATTAATGATACACAACAAAATGATACTGTATTAATCATCAAATTACCTGTCATATCCCCTAAGAAAATAACAGGTTAGAAAATGGAGGAAAGCACAGCCAAACCTCACGGGGTTTCAAACAGATCTTTTTGCCAAACACCTGAAAGAAATACACCTTCCGGTTCAGAACAGTGTTTGCATTAAGGTTCACAATTCAGTGCAGAAAAATGTCCAGATTTGAAGGGCCAAGGTGCAGGAGAGCCTGGCACAGGGAGCAGGGGGGTCCAGCACCCAGGGAATCTCATCCCCCCCTCCTTCCATGGGCACCCAGCCGATCTGCTGCGGCTGAGCGGCCCCCGTGACCGTGTCACAAAATAGCCGTGGCTCTAGCACATCAGACAATTTCTGGACCATTGCACACTGTCAGTGTACAGGATACACTTTGCTGTTGTTTTCAGGTACAGCAAATGCTGCTGGTTGCTGTTTACTCCCAGAGCACTGGGGTGGATGAAGACAGAGTAGCATAATATCTTTAAGAACGATTTGGATGGTGTAATCTTTCTCTGCTCTCACAAGCACAGCGTAAAGAGCCGTAACTTAGCTCCACATGCATGTGCACACACAAATAAATGCCTTGTGCCTTCATACTCTCTGCTATTTCCACCCAAATTCCTCCCAATTTAGGTATGTGGTTGAGCACATTGAAAGTGTGAGAACTTCTGTTCAGTATCTCATAGTATTCCCAGGACTATCACACCATGGAAATGATGATTTCCCACCTCACTTTGTAGAGGACCTGGTTCAGTATACTACACAAGTTTAACATTTACAGTCAAAAAATGCTACGGTTCTGAAAACCCAGATAAAACACAGAAGGATTTATAAATATGGGACAGCTAATGCACTTGATTTTCGGTTAAGGGATACAAAAAAACCCCTCTGAAACTACCTAAAGCATTAAAAAAAAACCAACCCCAAAACAACTGCTAAAAGCATTTGGTATCTGCAGAACAATCACTAAATGGTATGACAAAGTCACGCGTTACCACTCTTGGTCAAGGTACATAATTCACCTGTAGCTCTGTCCCCTGCCAGTACCACACTCATCCCCTGAACAGGAATTCCCAAATGTAGCTGGCTGTTGGGACAGCAGCAGCTCCTGGCTCTGTGCTGGTCTGTCTGCATAAAGCCATGTAGAAGAGCAGGTGCTGCCTTGTCCTTCCCCCAGACCAAGACCCCAAACAGTCCCCTGTTTACCCATCCTATTCTCCCATTGCAACGGCCTTGCTCCACTTTGCTCCCTCTTCTCCCTTACCTTCTCAAAATGACCCTAGAATATGATGCCAACGTCATCTCCGCTCCTGGACCTTGAATTCCAGCTGTGGATCCAGACTCTGGCTGGCTGGTTCCCTCAGCAAAGGTGGTGGGCAGAGTAAGAGCAGAGCTGGGAGCATATAGAATCATAGAATCTTAGAATGTTTTCGGCTGGAATGGACCTCTAGAGATCATCTGGTCCAACCTCCCTATACAAGTAGGGACATCTCTACCTGGGGGAGGTTGCTGAGAGCCCCATCAAGTACCAAGTGCCCCATACAGTACCAAGATGCCACTGGTCAGTGCTACCTGAGGTACCATCTGCCTCTTGAAAGCACTTTCCCATTCTCCAAGGTAATCTGGATTAATGGGTGTCTCGATGGAGATGCCCTCACCTCTGGGGAAGGACATGGAAGGCCCGTGCAGAGAGCATGCAGCTCTCTGCAGATGGGTGCCAGCACAGCCCAGGGTCCTCAGCCCTCCACTTCACCTCTGCCCAGCACATGTGCACACACACGTGCACTTTCTACATTCACAGCGGCAAGAATTTGCTGTTTCCTTGATGATCCCCAAAAACTCAAAGCTTTAACATTTCCTCTAATAACTTTTTTGGGGGAAGCAGAGACAGAGAAGCAGAGGAGGCAAACAGACATGCTCATCATTACACTAAAGATAAAAGGCTCATTATTACCTCAGGGGTAGCAGAAAGAACTACCTGCCCTTGAGCCAGTTGCCACAACACTTCTTATTATTTCCCTATGCAGTATTTTGAATTTCTGGATAAAATAGAGACATTAATCTGACACAGACAGCAGTCTATTATACACACACACACAGATATATGCAGATACGTATCTAGATCTCCTGTCCTTGTGTCATTGCAAGCAGTTTTCAATACGCTTGTGACCACCACAAGGTATAAAGCACATTTTTAACAGTCTGTCACAGTGTGCTGTAGCCAGCATACCTGCAGATAAATATTCTGGATTGCTCTTTAAATGCCAGCTCTCCTGATAAAGAGCAATTACATACCTGCTCAGAGCAGAAGGTAAATTGATGACTAGCCCCTAAGCCACTACACTGAAGAATCAAGACTTAAGACCGAGGAGCAAAAGATAACTTTAACTTTCTCCAGCAGTTAGAGAAGTTATTCTGGACAGCTGCCTCAATTACTGTATTCCTGTGGAAAACTAGGTAACATCTGTAAAGAATAAAATTATTGTCATTTAACATTTTTACTTTCCCTTCTGTTAGAGGCTTTCTTCCACTAGATACTTGGAGCAGCTACTGTTTAAACCAAGCAGACCATTTTTGGAACAGAGCTATTATGCAAATAATCTGTAGTCTAACTAAAAGCAATGCTGTGCTAGTCTGGACAAGACTGATGCACAGTAGAGTTTCCTTTACATTTATTTAATTTTTTGTTTCCTTTTTTGTGCTGTGGAGCAACATTATTTATGATGGCAATGACGAAAGATAATCTTCCTATCTAAAAACCAGACATTCAAGAACATGAACACATAACCACCTTTTAAGGGCTAGAATTTGCCTCTCATTTATTTATTTAAATATTTACCTCCTTTTTCACATCTTTTTAGTTGCAAGTCATTGCAGTGATTTAAGTGGTTTTCAACAAGAGCAATATACAGACTGACTTGTATTAGCCTCTCTTAGCAAGCTGGTACCTGTGTATGCAGATTTATACCGCAGATGTTATCTTCTATCTGTAAGTTATACAAAATTACTTATCTGCAACACCCGAGTCAGATCAAAGATCCCAAACAACATAAGCCACCTGCACCATGCCTTCTACAGTGGAATAACCTCAAACCATCAAACCAGCATATTTCATGCCTAGCATTTTAATCCTATTCTCTGGATACCTGGCTTGTGCTGGAAGAAAAGATCATACCTAAGAATAAATGCAATCTAAGGCAATATTTAAAGATTAGATTATCCTTCCTTGCAAACAGCTCATTTGTTTACTATCACATTGCTTTATTCTTGTTTTGCCTCCTTATACCACGAAAATGCTGAATATTCAGTTTAGAATCCCCATCAGCTTTTTATTTTAGTCTAAAAACATTTACCTAACACATTCTTAACAAGCAAAGTGAAGAAAATTCAGCCATCTGTCTCTACATTACAATAACAGTTATGGAAGAGTAGATTATTCTATATAGCAAGAAATTTAATGCTAGGATTTCTTATACTTAAAGCACTGCGTGCTCACGTCAGTTTTGTACATAAGAATGTTGAACACCAACGTACACAGGAACAGTGATTTATAAGGAAACACCAGACAAAATCTTTTAAAGATATTAGATGCATTCAATATTCTGATCATGCTATATGCCCATGCTTCAATCCGAGGCAAAAAAAATAAAATAAAATAAATGACCTGTGCTATTATTTTCTCATCTCCAGCACTTCACTAGTTCTAAATTATCCCTAAAAATACTTAAAATGACTTGCTGGAAACAAACACAATATAGAGAGAGAGCTGAATCCTTACCTGGGAAACCCCCTTGTACCATTGCTGTACCAGCATGTACTTCAAGATATCTGCATTCCTGACAAACATTCGATGCTGTAAGCAGCTCAAATCCTCATCATACACAGACTCAGCGCCTGTCTTTCTTCTGACGACCTTGGGCCTATTTTTCTGAGATTTTTCTCTCCTTAAGGGCAAACCGTCTGTCTCTTTCTATTACGAGATGCCATCAATTATATTAATTTCAAGCTACCCACGAGCTAACAGTTACATCTGCCAGCAGATGAAGGCTGCCTATGGAAGTATGCCGGGAGAAGCAGATCCCTGGTTTCCCCCATCTGACCCACTGATGCTCTACGGCTGCTGTTTGTGCTCTGGCTTCCTCTGCTCGCATTCGAATGACATCTCTATCCCCAAACACGAGTCACCTCAAACGGTTGTTTCTATCGCCGTTAGCTGCAGGTACTATCGCGTTTAATGACCCGCTGCATGGCAAAGTAGCAGTTAATAGGCGTTATTTATCTGAGCATCCTTTTCATGCAAGCCACGGGGGTTAAAAATTAATTTCTCTTAGTCAAATGGCTTCATTCAACGTCTTATTTTCCAGTGCTGCAAATGCTGCAGTTTCCCAAAGCTGATGTGTGTTTATAGCGTAGGGTTTGGTTGTTTGGGTTTTTTTTTTTAATGTCAGAATACAAAACCAGTCTGTCATTATAAGCATAAGATTCAAACTTCATCATAACTTGTATTTTGCTGAAAGCCTGAGCAATATTAGTTTTACTGCAATAACTGCTGCACTGAAACACTGAAAAGACTCAAAATCCCTCATTTAGTAATTAAAAAAAAAGCAAAGATAAAATCACTCCCTACATTGCTAAACATACTTAGTTATTTTGGGAAGTCCTTATTAACTCTCTATTCCAAATGCTGCATTTAAAACAACTCAAAACACTCAGTTATTTTGTTAATACCATTAATTTGTTCATGTTTAAAGTTCATTGTCCTTTCTTTAGAATATGTATCACAGCACACACAAAGCCATCTGTTCGGTGCATTATGTACAAGCACACAGTAAAAAATAAAAAGTCCCAGCTGCAATTTTACTATTAATTCATCAAAAATGCAATTTCCTTCTGCAATACTTCATCAGATGATGAGAACTGTGCATGTGATTCACAAATAGAGTAAAAAATAACAAACCAAAAACCCAGCCCACTAACAAAACCCCAAACTAACCCACAACCTCAAGCTACAATGACACCAACATCCTAATCTATCCTCATGTGACACAACAGCTTGTGAGTCTGCCCAGCATGCAGAGCCCTTCTGGATCTGATACTAGGGCTGGTTACAAAACTTCCATATTTTAGCTAATTATGGGTCAGAACAAGAATGGGAAAAGGAGATTAGCAGAACAGAGTCATATTAAATAGAGATTAACACAGAGCTGAAAAATGAAAGTCACTGCTCTAGTTGTGTAATCCTGGCTCTTGCATGATCTTTGGAAATCCACCGTGCTAAATACACTTGTCACTATATTTAAGAAAATTAAGTATTGCAATTCCTATTTTTATTTCCATATTTTATTTTTGTAAAGCTTGAAGCCTTTTTCCAAGCTACCTCTTCCCCTGTGAACATCATCACCTCTATTTGCTGTTGATTGCAGTGACATCTATTGGAGAGGCAGTGTTTGGCTACACAAGTCACCTCACCTGAAGATCATTGCTTTTGGGTGTGTCCCCGCTTCCAAAGAAAAGGTAAAAGAAAATTAAGAATTGCTTTTCCTTTGTTTTAGCACAGCTTTGCATTAACCAGACTCTAAACAGTCAGATTCTCAAGAATTATATTGATTTATCAGTGGGTTTGGTTCTCTTTGTTAATAATTCTGGCATCTTTCCAAAGTGCCAGTGGTTTTTTTCCCACAGCAATACAGAGACACTTCCCGAGGGCATATTTTTGCACACTTGACTGTGTCTCCTACAAAGTCTCACCTGAACTCTGTAGGGTTTTTTTTTCATCTTTTGTCTTTAATGACAGCCACCATCCTCGCACGTGAGTTGGGATATCTTCCACACTCCAGATGCTGCTAAAAACCTCTGGTGTCATAAAAGCGCTCTGCTCACGTGCCCAACCCTGACCCGAACCCTGACCCAACCCTACCCAGACAACAGGCAGTGGGGGTTTGTCTGAACCAACCTAACACACGTGAGCACACCCAGACTCCCCACTTAACCCCCTATGCAGCCCCAGATTTATCACCATGGGGAACGCAGAGTTCAAATGCTAGAGAAGGTTTAAAATCTCTTGCTTTGGTAGAGAAGCCACCATTCCTTAAAAAGCATTTTAGGAAGATCAGTCATTATGCTTTCTTACAGCTTCATTGATTTCTACATTATCTAGAGGCAAAATAAAAGGAAGGGGGTATTATTATCCCCTTATTAGAGATGGTTTAACATCCTTGCAGACAGGAAGTCTGAGCACAGCAGTATCTACTCCATTATCTTAACCACCTTTCACAAATTTTTCATTATTATCTATTTTTATTATTTTAAACTTATTTGAAACCAACCAGATCAATCTCAGTCAATTAACTAGACAAACAATTTTACTAAGGATATATATATAGTATCAATTGAAATTAAGGATTCTGAGTTCTTTCAACAGTTGTCTTTTGAGTTTTCTTATTAATGGTCTGTAAGGCCTCTCCTCTCTAACTTCTAAATGCTTCAACTCAATCACAGAAGCCTATCGAAATTGTACAGTTCTGAATGCCCCAAGGAAAAGCTTATAAAACATTCCATTACAAACAACTCTGCCCATCCATTTCCTCTGCTTCTTTTTACTACTAACCCCTCATTACAGCAATAAGCCGTGCCAGGGTGCACTTGAGTCTATTAGCAGATTCTTAGTGCACACCTACAGCCCTCAGCCACTCAAGGAAAACACACCAATGCCTATTGATGCCGTCTGTAGCACAGCTGCTTGCAAGTACAAATAGCTCCTTTGTGTGCTTTTCCCTCCTTTTACTTGTTTTGATTTAAAAAAAAAAAAAAAGAAAAAAAAAAATCCCATTCAAAACCTGATGTTTTTAAGGTTTGGGAAGCTGAAGAAACCTCTTAATGGAGAGTGACCTCCTGCAAAATAACCTCTGCCATGGACAAGTGTTTGTAGTGTGGCGAGGAAAAACTCCAAGCCCGTGCTGTAACTTTTTCAGTTCTGTAAGATGAACTATTTTGCAGGCTGCTTTTGTAACAGGATGCACACACTGCAAGATTTAAAAAAAAAAAAAACAACCAAATATTTTAAAGCATAAACTGAAAGCCTTAAAACAGGAAAGTCAAAGCAGAGAGTAAACAAAAAACAGATCACACAATGTCAGAGCTGATTACTGATAAAGATTTGACAGTATCACTAGAAGAAACCAAGCAAGAGGAAATACTGTTTTCAACTTATTTTCAAAGTCTAGCAAAAAACTATTTAAGAACTTAGAAGTAAAGGTGGTTCAAATGAAACTGAAATTCTAAAGAGAAGGTCTGAAACTAAGGGTTCATGGGTGCAAGAAGACACCTCTGAAATAAAACAACCCACCTGGAACTACTTTAAACTTCTTAAACCACAGAAATGTGGAGGACATCTAGACTTTCTCTAAGCCAAGAGCTACCTAGTAGTTCTATCCCCACCAAGGACTCCCCCAGTTTGGATTGAAAACAACCTTCGAAAAGAAAAGGGAGAACATCTACAAGAAATGACTGTTTGTTCCCACAAGTCAGCAATAAAAGCTACAGTTTCAGTGGTGGAATAGCAGAAATAAAAGGGAGCAGTGCCAAAAGGCAAGTGGATTTAGTTCCCACAGGTGAAATTAAATCAATACCAAAAGGTTATTCAGCCACTTTACAGGGAAAACTGACAAAACACGGAGACTGTGAGGCAGTATGGATGGGACAGAAAGGAAAGAAAAATTTTCTAAGCATGGCAGGAAGACTAACAATTCTTGGCTTTCATTTTCAGCATTGGGAATGATGAAGGACATGGAGATAAAAGATGAGACGACAGGTTGAAAGAAGCAACAAACAAGGAGGAAAAAAAAATGTTAAGTGGAGCAAATAATGTATTTCTGGCGTATGAAAAAAAACAATGAGCAGGTGTGTGTGACACAGCAGCTGTATTAATAAGAATGCCCAAAAAAAAAAAAAAAAAAAAAAAAAAAGTCCATCAGGAACACAACCAGAAAACAGATTTAATAAC
>JANHGN010012471.1:0-12679 GCA_024605025.1 Megaceryle maxima | reverse complement strand
GAAAGAAAGAAAGAAAGAAAGAAAGAAAGAAAGAAAGAAAGAAAGAAAGAAAGAAAAAGAAAGAAAGAAAGAAAAGATTAAAAAGGTGGGTGGCCTACAGACAGGGACAACAGAACATGGTTGCACAAAATCATAACCTTGGGGCACAGCCTGTTAAGGCATGACAATGGCAAATAATTACTTTTGGGCAAGATCTATCACAGCCCCTGAATAACTATCTCCCAATATACAAGTTATGCAGAGCTTTTAAATAAACACTGGCTTAAGCATGTGGTATTTTCAGTCTTTAACCATGTGTTTGCCCCCAGGACTTGATCTAGATCCACGCTGAACGTAATGTTTGCCATCACTTGTGACTCGACCGTTTAAACTGGCAGAAGCAGGCTTGCCATTTCTCAGTGGTTGATCATCCTGAATGGGTCACCTGCCTCTGTGCTGCACAGTGGTGACAACCGAAGGGAAGTCGATAAGTGAGCAGGCTGCTGTTGGGATGAAATGTGCAGCCGGGTTGTTGGCAGGTGTACGGCGGTCACTCACAGAAATCCTGCCTGTTCTTTTTGGAAGCCAGGGCTGTGCACCTGATGGTGTAGGGCAGAAATGTGCTTATGGACAGTCATTAGCATGTCCTCTGTCCTTGAGTCCTTTCCTGCATGGGGGTGGGATGCATCTTCCTGCCTGCAGCAGGTACTGGAAGAGCTGGGGGCTTAGCTGGTGAGTTGCTTCTTTCACCTGTTTTCTAACTCAGGCTGTGGATCCTCTGCAGCTGAAAATGTAGAGACTAGCTGTCTGCTTTAGGAGGAGAAAAGCCTTTCATGTGGAAATTCAAAAAGGGAGATAACTGAGCTTCAGGCTGACTGCTAGAAGGGCAATAGCATCAAACAACAGCTTCTGATCTTTTTTCAGTCTTAGACCTCATTCAGCATGGTAATTGAGTACACAATCAGTGACATTGTCTGTATCTTATACTTAGCCAAAAACTCACTTTAAAGAAAAATAAGTGTTCCAGGATCAAAACCAGGAATGCTTCCATCGGCTGTGTATGGACAGGCTGGAAAAGATGAGTCTCTTCTTATTTTGAAGTCCAGACTCAAGCCAGCACTGTTTAGAACCAAAAATGCTGGAATGGATTTTTTAAAAGGTCGCTCTAAAGGGCAGATCAAACAAATCGCTGTTTATGGAGAGGTGTGGCAGGTGATGACGGCTTCGGCAGTTTTGAAAGGGCTCTGGGGGGTGTGGAGGCGGAACCCGGGAGCCACCCTCCAGCAGGTCCAGCTTTGCAGACAAATTGGCAGAAACGGTAGCATCAGTAAACACCCCGGGCAAATATAAAATAGAGGAAAGAGTCAACAGCGTTTGGAGCAGGATGTTTCCTTCACATGTCTGCTACATCATTCTGAGCACGTGGGCAGGAGCGATCTGCCTGACAGAGCTGGGTTTTACAGAAACTTTCAAGGTGGTCACAGGCAGCAAAGGAAGCTCCTTCCATGGGCCGGTAATTGATTAGAGAATAAGAGAGAGGATGGTCAGTTTTCACAGTGCAGAAAGATGACAAGCAGAGTTTCTTAGGGATCCGTGCTGCGACCTAATATTACATGTGCTCGTAAGTAATTTGATAAAGATCATGGAGTGAAAAGTTTTCCTGGTGATTATTAATAAAATTATAGGAGATAATGAAAAAAAGCCAAGCCAGCTGAGAAGAGCGGCACAATAATTTCATGCTGCTGAATGAGTGGGCAGTGGTACAGCACGATGACATTTAATATGGGTGAATGCAAAGTAACACTGAGAGCCAACCCCAGTACAAAAATGCAGTGATCTGTCCTGCCCTATTTACTCAGGTTCCTACCATGCTGTCGGTACATTTTTGGAACCGTCGGCTGAACACCTTGTGGTTGTCAGAAACAGCCAGATCAGCTGCTCCCGAGAGGACTGGTTCAGAATAACTAGAAAGGAAAGAGCAAACTGAACGGAATACAGTAAAATGCTGCAGTATAAATCCCTTGGCACCTTCACTGTGATTACATCCAGTCTTCAGCTCCCAAAATCCTGGAGTCTAGAGCCTAGAAAAGATGTAACAGACTTAACAAAAGGTGTGATAGGGCCACAGAAGTGAGCACAGGTTAAGAAAATCTTGTGTATTTGGGGGGACTGTGTGTGCTATAGGCCTGCAGCCTAGAAAGGAACTGAAAGAGAGGGCTATTAGCTGGTAAAAGCTTCTATCTCTGCAGAAGATAAACAGCTGATGATTATTCCCTCTTAACCATAATGTAAGAAACAGGAGAAAATAGGAATAAAAAAAAAAAAATACAGAGAAGCAAACAGAAGGAGGTAATTTTTCACACAGTATGTTGGAATTTGTTACTCCAGGATAATGCCAAAAATGTACATAGGTTCCAAAAGGATTTTGACCAGTTCAGAAAAGAGAAACATACCAGTGTCTAGAAAATACAAGGATACAGACTCTGGCTCTAGAAACCTTTGAGCTGCCGGCTACTGGAAGCTGGGAGGTTTTGCATCAGAAGTGTCACTGCAGGCTTGCCTTGGTTGCTGCTGGCCACCGGCAGAGACAAGGTACCAAACTAGATGAGCCGGAACTGTAATTAGACCAGTCTCAGTTGGGTTTTTTGCCCCGCGAGGGGTGAGCAGTACTCAGAGCATTGGTGAGGACAGCTCCCAGCGAGGGGAGTGAGGCTGGGGGCTGGATGCCCAAGGGGCAGTGTCTCTGACAGTGGCATGTGGTGTGGCACAGGCCCTGGGTGGTGTAACAGGAGAGACGGCATTGCTCTGTAGATGCTGTGGAGATTAGAAGCTATATCCTGAATCAGGCAGTGCTACAGTGAGTGTCCTGTATGACTCATTGGAAACAACTGTATTTCTCAGTGGACCTGTTAAAAGTTTCTGTGTCTATCATCATATCTCATCTCTTGGTCTGCTGGATGCTCACCCACCACCTACCTAGACTGGTGAGTGTCACATGGAGATTAGACTCATATGTTGCTGACTGAGCCTGCTGGGATGCATAAATTTAAGAAACTTTACTTTTTATCACTTTTCCATAAAGCTTTCAGGGTTAGTTTTGTTTTTTCCTCCCTGGGGATGTCTGCCTGGAATTCTCAGTACCACAGTCATCCGAACAAAACCAAGATTTATTAAATACCAACAGAATGTGAAATCCAAGTGAAAGGAACAGTTTGCATAACAAATCTCATGATATTTGTGTTTCTCATAAACTAAGTAAGGTTCATTATGGAGACAGAAGAAAAGCCTCTGCACTGTGACAGCAGTACTTGTGTCTCTCATCAGCTTGCAGCCTCCTGCCAGCATGACGCAGCTCTCTGGGGACACCCTATCAAGTTACCCCACTGACTGGAAAACTGACATAGCACTAGAGGTGGAAAACTCTTAAGGATTTCCTGTAATGTCTGAAAAACAGGCCACTGACTACATCAGAGACCTTTAAGAATAATTAGCAGCCACTTTTCAAAGCCTTTGTGATACCACACCTCAGAGACAGGTCACACAGTTCTGTTAAGACACTTTTTAAGTTATAAAAAAATGGTTGCTTTTTTCCTTTCCTGTAAACTATGAATTACTGATAGAAACAGGCCTTCCCTCAGCTTCTTTAATGTTAACTTTGCTTATTGGCTCAAATTTGCAAAGAAAGAGAATTTTGAAATTTGTCATGAAGGTAATACCCTGCTACTTCTGAGAAATCCTGTTTCAGGGAACATCAGAGACATGCGTTTTTCTCCCACTCTTTTAGAAGTAAGTGCACAGAACTGGGGGCACGCTAACTAAAGTCAGAGTTTATATCCTATTTCTTTCTGGGAGAGGAAAGGATTATCTGTGGTAGAGAGATCTTAAATACAAAATTGGTTTCATGGGCTTCAGCGCTCGCAGGTTTAGGTCCTAACTAGGAGCATTTAGATGTACCTAAAAATCAGCCTTAAAAAAACCCCAACAAACAAAACAGCCCCCTTTGATTGATGAAGATCAAGCAGATCAACTCACTGTAACCGAATAATCCTACATTCTCTAAAAGCAAAGTACATTGACATGAATTTTCCTTTCTTCGGCCATTGAAGAAAGTAGCTAATTAACAAGGGAAGAGACAACTTGAAAAAATGAGTGCTTTGTTGGTATGAGCTAAAAGTGAAGGAAAAAAAGAGCAAATGTTTGATCTTAGGTGGCTTATGGTAGATTTTTTTTATGTTTCTTTTAAAAGTCTATCATTTTCATAGCAGTCTCAATATGCCACAGTAGCATAAATATTCATCGAGAACCGGAACAGTTTTGTAAAGAAACGCCTGACAAAGATAGCTGCCAATGCTTATTATGATTTTCTCCGGGTCTTTTCTCAAAACTCCTCATTTTTACAGTTCTCTGCTTTGTTTTCCTTAAATCTGTGTTTGATCCATCTTCTTGTCACCCCTGCACAAGCTCCTGACCCGCCAGCTCTCTGCTGCTGTTCAGAGCCGGTGCAGGGGCCCGCAGCAGCAGGACGCTGGCGCGCAGCATCCCCGCAGCAGGTCCGTGCGCAGCTTGGTGGCACCGTGGGCTGAGCCTGTGGCACGCGGCTGCGCTGCTGGAACTGGTGGGCCTCCATTCTTGCCTGGTGGCATCCCCAGCCGCATGCCTCTGCTGCTGAGGCTCCTCTGTCGGCGCTGGCGCTCGTCGACATCGTGCCAAATCTTGAGTTAAGAAAGAAAATGATTTGTCTTCCTTTTGAAGCTGTTTTGATTATTTTGCATTACCGCTGACATTAGGTAGGAAGTTCTGAAAGCAGATCTCTATGGATAATGTATCAGCACTTTCTGCCTGCGCCCGCTTGACATACATCCAAAGCGTTCAAAACCGCAGGGAAGTTACAACACAGTAAAATCCTCGGAAGGGAGGGGCGTCTTGTTCATGCCTGAAGTATTATATGCTGGAAACAGAGTAACAATTAGCCCAGCCGAAAGTCAGGTCAGACCTTCTACCACCGGAGACAGAGAAATTCCACCGATGGTAGGGACGGTGCAGCCTAGCACAACAGTGAGACTAATCCACGCTTTGCTAATACTGATGAAATGCATCCTCTTAAAAAGCGTCCACTCTGAAGCCTCAGCTTATATTGGCTAAAGTTACTTCATACTTTAACAGTTCTGCTGGGGACACGCAGCTAAAGGACATTTCAGTGTGGGACTTATAACTACTCGACACGCAGTGTTGCTGTCTCTGGAGGATGCTCTGTCCAATCCCAATGACAGGAAGGTTTCTATCATTTGAGGTGTTTACCTGGGTGTTTTTACCACACTGTACCACAGACATTTAAAAAGGGTATCTTCATAAAGGTCAGGGAATGACTGTTCCATCCTCATGAAGTAATAAAACCAGAAAAGAACAGAATTGAGAAAACAGCTTAGTAATAAAATATTAAAAGCTGTTTTGTGGGAGTTTGATTCAACTCAGTTTATAACTTTGATGAGTTTTCTATGACATTTGCAATAATATCCAAAATACTAGCATGTTTTTAAATAGTTAATCTTTTTCATTCAGAACCAGTTTTCTGTGTTCAGAACCACATTCAGCCACCGGACATTTTAATAATGCCTTAAGGAAGATATATACTGAAAATAAGATGCAATGTTGTCATTCAAACATAAACCTGATAAAAAATTAAAATTTCTTATGCAATTTTTCCAGGAAAAAAAAAAAGAGAAAAATTATCACCCTTGGCAAACTTTACAGTGGGAAAAGCCTTTTTTTTGAGCAAAAGATTGCTCAGTAGCAACATTAAATATTGAACTATGCTGAAGCGTGTCTGTAAACAGCCTTCTCTTGGCTCAATGTGATGTATATTTATTTTCTTCTTTGTGAAATTAATGAAATTCTATTTTAAACTAAGGACGGAAAAGACAGTAGGATAAAATCTGTAACTTTCCATTATTACTTTTACGATTTGTGAAGCTCAGTGGAACTAGCGATGCATTGTAAATAGAGTATTTTTAAAGTCCCCTTTGAAATCCTTAAAGTGCAACAACGGTTTAAAAGTCAAGGGAATTGCAAAAGTTAACGGGCAGCTAATACCCCATCAATGGAAACGCGGGCTTGTCTGCATGATCTTTAGCTGCAGCTGCTGTGCACAGCATCCAAAGGCATTCAAGCCGCAGGAGCGAGTGAACGGAGCGTGCCCTATTTTCACACCAGACTGTTTGTGCTTTGCATCTGACGAGGCCGGGGAGTCAATCGGTTCCGCAGTGGGCGCTCAATACCTCAAGCGTAACCACGCTTGTTTAAAAATAGCCCAATTGCTCGTGTAATTAACACTGTGCTGTTCCTAGTGGTGATGGCACCGGCGCCTTGGCATGCCAGTGACTCGAGGCAGAGCAGCAGCAGAGCATGTGGTGGGGCTGTGGGCTGGGCGAGGAACGTTCCCTTGGCCCTGGGGGATCTGGAACACCTCACTGCTGGCCCTGGGACCACCACAGCCTCTGGCAACTTGTGGTCAGTGTAGAGTGGCACGGCATGGCATGGTGTGGCTGGTGTGGCATGGTGTGGCCATCATGGTATGGTGTGGCTGGCATGGCTCATTGTGGCCAGCATGGTACAGTGAGACCAGGACAGGCAGGGGGAAAAGAGTCCTCCATGGCTGGTGGCCAGCTTTGGCCTCTGCTCTGCTTCTAAACTGCACCCCCAGGCTGGGAGGAAAAGCAAAGGCTCAGCAGGGGTGTCCAGTCCTGATCTACAGCCAGGGCATCCAGCTCTGCCTCGCTGCTGCTCCTTGTCCCCCATCACTGACGGCCATTGTCCATCCTGGCTGCACTGCCCCTGCAAGGCACCAGGAAGTGTTGGCAAACAGCTGGCTGGAAACAAAAGCGTTGTTGCCCTATGCCTGTTCCTGATGGCCACAGTCCAACAACAGCCAGATGAGAAAGTAAAGACCCTTGCTGGAGAAAAGTAGTAACTGTTTCCTGCAGGAGAAGCAATTGGAAGTTTCTAAGCCCCAGGGCCTCTGGGCAGTTGGTGCAGCTCAGAGGTTCACAGCCAGCAGAGCTGTGGCCTGGGGCCTGTGCATGGGTATGTGTGGACACTCTCATTGGGGGTTTCTGTGCCATCATTTCTTATTTCACTGCAGTAGTTCAGAAATTGTTGCTGTGTTACAGCTCCCGGTGAATTGAATCGCACGTCGTTCTGGACGGGCTCTGGTAGCGGTTTAATACCATAATGCTGTTTGGTAAGCCAGTGAAGCATCCATCTGATTTCCTAAAGAGCATTTTCTGCTTAGATTGTGGCTCTGTTAATCTGTTCAAGCCAATTCTATAAAACCCAAACCATCTGTATTGGTGAAGGTCATGGTCTATTTAGATTTTCTTTGTGTCTGCTGTCAGTGGTTGTTTAAAAGTACTAGGGATTTACAGCGTAAAGTCTGCATATTGGCATGTGACAGTGACCTTCCAGGTAGCATCTCCCAGTATTTGAGTAGCAGCTGGTACAGTTAAGTCCAGCAGGAAAACAAACAACAGCTACAAATAATGGAAATAGCAAAGTTTTTGCAGTGTTTCAGTCTATTCACCGGGCTTTTGTTTCATTCATAATTCTTGAAGTTTTCTTGTTAAATACACACCAACATTTCATTAACACTTTTGTATCAAGTACATGTAGTAGAATTGTCCAAACAAGCTTGTTGAGGGCCCCAGAGAGGACTCCTGTGGGGTTTGTATTAATACATTAAATTAGCTCCCTTGCTAAAGTTCTTAGGAAAATGCTGAAAGTGAAGGATGGGCTGGGGCGGGGGAACATTGGTATCACACGGGTGAGGTCACAGCTGGGCTGAGCGCAGCGGCCCTGCCCGGAGAGGAGCTGCTGTGCATGAGCTGACACAAGGAGCAGGCGGCCAAGAAATGCAGGGAAACAGGCTTTTCAGTGCTCGCTGCTATTTCCCTGCCCTGCTTTACGCAGCGTGCTGCAGTGTTCGGGACTTGCCAACACAGTGTCACACGCTCTCAGGAAGCATAAGCCAGAGGCCCTGCGCTCTGCATTCATCCTTGGCTTAGTAGCTGCCTGAAATTTGGAATTACTTGAAATTAAGGAATAATTTTCCATATGACACTGCTGGTGACATTAAGGGTTTTCTCAGGTGCTAACATGTATTTTCTAGGTACACGAGACAACTGGCAGAGCCTGGAACATCATTTTAGTTCTTTCTGTGTTGTTCATTATAGTGAACCTGACTGGATTGCTAAGTGGAGATGTGTTGCTTTAACTTCTTTTAACATGCAATTGACACAGAGTAGTTTGTGAAATAGTTGCAAGTTAATGTAAAAAAAATATAGGAGTTTAAAATACAAGAGGTAATCTTAGGGGCCCTGACACAGGGAAGAAATACAGCAAGTGCTTCATCTTGAGCACACGCTTCAATCCATTTCAGTTTAGCAAAGCACGTAAGCGTTGGGCTGAACTGTGGCCAAGCAGTTGTAGTAACTGCCTTGCTCTGAGGGAGAGGTTTCTCTCAAGTGCATTTCCTTGGTGCCTGCTGATGTGACACCATCTAAGACAAGAAATGGACATTGTTTGTAAGGCAGCGACAGCAGCCAAGGGGTTTCCACTCTGCCTCTGTTCTCTCTGTGAAGGCTGTTCAGGTACTAGATGGGTTGCTGGCTTACTTGTTAAACGAGTTAAAATGCCCCCTACTCCATACTCAAATTGCAACACGCCAAAGGGAAATGTGTTCTTAAACTATTTCATTTAATTTTCAAAAATTAAGAAAATGGGGTCAGGTGAATCTAGGCTGCCTGTGAATGACAGTCCTGTTCCCACCTGCGGCCGGACGCCTGTGACGTGGACGCCTTTATTGGAGCTCATTGCCTTGGGCTTTCTATGGTCAATAGAGAGAAAGAGACACTTTCATGCATTTGACTTTTTTTCAGATGCCTGAATGATGGAATGCCTTGAATGGCATTTCAAAAGCTCCCGATTCTCTGTGTTCGGGATAAAAGGATCCCAGAGTGACTAGGTCAGATGAATTTCATCCCTGTGCCCATAAAAATGGAACTTTAGAAACAAGCAGCAATAAAACGCTGAAATGATTGAAAAGTGAAATATGCTTACTTCATTAGATCCAACACAACTATTTGAGAATCAGAGAACATGGCATGAACCTCCCATAAGTGTTTGCTCATTAATAAAAGAAAACTAAAAGCTAAACAAAAAAGGTTGTTTTAATTGTAATTACTGTAATTGCAAATAGTTCACTTCAAGCATGGTGGGCTATAAGCTGTCTCACACGGAGGGAGTTCCGAGCCCATAGACCATGATATTGATTCATTGTGAGGAAAAGCAGAAGAATGACCTAGGAAGGGATAATGAGAGTACAGTATTGTGTTTCAGTCTGAGCTGAAAGTGAAACAAAAATATGTGCCCGATATAAACGAATGTTGATGCAATGCAGAAAGAAAAAGACAAGCATATCAACTCACTGATATTTGAGAGTATACTGAAACTTATGTATGCTATACAGTCTTATGTATAATCTTATACATAACTTGTTCATAACTTATGTCATGTATGTTGAGAATATACAGAAAATACTAATGGAGAGAGACTGGAGGTGAGTGTGTTCTGTGGTAAAAAAAGAAGTGGCCTGCCACTTCTGATCCCAGTCTTCTCAATCTTTCACTCACATTCTGAGAAACAGATTTAAAATACCTGCTTGAGATTTGGAAGAGGTCTAGTGCAGTGGGATAGTGAGCTTGTGAGGAGGGTTTTAAGAATATATTGAATACAAACTAGGAAGTTTTCCTGCTTACCAGCTTATTGTTAACTAAATTCTCCCATGCTATATATGGTTATGTGAAGAAAACATTAAACACTATGTTTTCGTTCTGCTCAGCAGATCCTGTCTATCATGCAACAGCGGACTGCTGGACTGTGAGAAAGTACCCTGCTAATCCCTGATAGCTCTGATCCTTCCCACCATTTTTTAAAAAATGAAATGTACTTTATCACTTGGCATTTAGAAACAGAAAAAAAATCCCAGTTGTACTTGGAGGATGTTTGAGCATTTATGCAGTAACACCAAGGGGAAAAAAAGACACATTAACAACAACAATTTCCTGAGCAAATCTCCTCCAAGGAGAACTGATTGGAGGCTAAAAATGGGCACACGCTCAGGTATTTTTATGACTTTTATTTGCCATATGAGAGAACTAACAGGCAATGGGCTGTGGCTCCCTGCAGGAAAGCAGATAAAGTACTTCCCTTTTTCCTGCAGAGAAGCATGCGTTGGCATTATTCAGCTCTTTATGAGCGAAAGAAGGGGTGGCAAGCACATGCTTACGTTAACGGGCTGGAGGTTTTGTATTAATCTGTACAGCTGGCCCAGGGTGACTGCTGCTGGAGGGTATCGCTGAGGAAGCGGTTGGAGAGATTTATGAAAAGATTAGGCGTTTATTTGAACAGGAGCAGCATCTGCTGCCACACTGCTGCTGAGGCTAAGGGAACTATGAGCGATATCACCCTTCAGCCCCAGGCCAACAGCTAATTGCCAGCTGGGCTGAGGAAGGAACCCCCCTCTCCACCTTTTTTGGCCCAGTGCTGCACATTTGCTTGGGACCACTGCTGAAGGTCCAAAAGCATCATCAGTCTCATGTTGCTACCCAAGGCAAGATGCCCGTTGTGGTACAGGAACTCCTCCCGTTACACCTTCCGATGTACCCTTACCCGGGAGCGCTGCCCCCTCCCACTCCCAACTGCATTCTTGTCTTACGCAGTTGTGTGAAGCTTCAGCTTTAATTGAGAACTGCCGTCCATAATATATATTTAATCTGGTTTTCCCTCTGAAAATTGTAAATAATGAATGGGCCTTTGTTATGTAAAGAGGCCAGTTATAAATCATCTGAGCTGCGCCTCGAGGTTTTTGATGTCAGCATTCTCAAATGAATTACATCTCTGTGGGGCCATCCATTATCCTAGATACAGTTCTGAGGAGGAATTACGCGTGTCATATTCACGAGCAAATAAACAAGTAATCTGTCATGGATTTGATCTCAGTCAGATCGGCTTGATGCGTTAGTGGCAGAGAGCGCTGATTTTCTGCCCTGTTGTCAGAGATCCTTTCATTCAGCTGGTGTACGTACGGATCTTTCCCTTGGGGAGGACCTGTTGATGGGAGTGCCGCCTGATTTTACAAAAACAGCCGTGTCACTGCTGTGGCGTGGGGGTAAAACCCACCACTGTGGTGTCAGAGGCCCAGGGATGGACTGGCTGGCACACGTCTGGGGCACTCCCTTTGTGATCATGGGTTGCAGAAAGATTTCTGTGTATCACCAGCTTTAGTGTTGGGATTACAGTCCAGTTACGGTTGTTGAATTACAGTCATCTATTTCCTTTTCATTCTACCCTTCAGAAACACAAATGTTCCTGACAGTCCAGACCAGGCTCCTACCAGTTTCCAGCTGATGGTCTCTACTGCTGATACCTGAGGATACAACCATGCAAAGAACTGGAATCAGTTTATGAAAGCGACTACAGAAAAAAAATGGGGTTAGGGAGTCCTGAAATCTTACAGTTTGAGCTATCCAGGTATCACCTGAATTTCCCAGAGCAAGCCCTTCAGATGGTGTGGACTCAGTTTACCACTGCCTTGTGCTCAGATCCCAGGGCTGCTGTCATGGCAAACTGGCACAGAATACTACTAAAGAAGTGGCTTTTTGAGAAAAAGCCTGAAGTGACTTGTGCTCCTGCTCAGAGCTCTGGAGATGTAATATGAAGAGTTAAAGCAAGACAGAGGCAACTGAAGAGAATGACCCTCGGGGAGGGAATGGTCAGAGAAGTGGCATCCAGGGGATGATTGGTGGTGGACCCACTTCTGCGAAGGCATCAAAGTAGATGATGGAAAAGCAAGGGAAAGAAGCTAGATCCAGGTTTCAGAATGATCTGCTGAGCTCAGGAGAAAGAGTATTAAAGCAGAATTTATCTTGACAGGAGAACTGCTGAACAAGCCTGGTGCTGGGGAGCTCTTCTGGACCCAACCATTCGAGGGGACGCCTCAGCAGCTCCTCCAAGGCAGGGGGAACCGGAGCTGTTTCAGAGTCTGGTGCTGGGGAAGACCCTGCCTGGACGTGCCAGTTAACTGCACCATGTGTCGTTTATGAGCAGGAGACATTCATGAGAGAACAAAGGCTGATGCCTTCCCAAGCTGTACTTTATCAGCTCACTCTTATAGCTCTTGTGCGCCATGTTCTGGGCAGAGGTCAAATCCTCCCTTCTCCAGGAAGAGCTTTTTAAAGTCTGGAAAAACACTTTCTGGCTTAGGGACTGCTTGTGGAATCTCTCCAGAAAAAGGGATCTCCAATTTCCCTTTCCCCTTGGCTCTGTGGAGCAGAAAACAGGTGTAAGATGATATGCAGACGATGGTATGTCTGTCAAGCAGGGGGCTGAAAGCTCCTCTAATGATGGGGTTTGTTAGTGGACTATTTACACTTTGCTGTAAAATAACACAGTAAGGGGAAAACAGTTACTGGGCCCTCATGTTTTAATGTAAACAATGTGGCCAGCAGAACCGGGGCAGTGATTGTGCCCCTGGACTGGGCACTGGGGAGGCTGCCCCTAGAATCCTGGCATCAGTTTTGGGCCCCTCACTCCCAGCAGGACATTGAGGGGCTGGAGCGTGGCCAGAGAAGGGCAATGGAGCTGGGGA
>JANHGN010012470.1:0-36097 GCA_024605025.1 Megaceryle maxima | reverse complement strand
CTAACCATTACATATAAAAAATAATACCATTACATAAAAGCCTCCAATATTAAAACCTCCAATCCCCAGTTTCTGCTCAACACATTCTGTAGCAGATGAGAAGCCTTATGCTCGAGGACCATGTAAGTGAACCAGGTTTCCTCCTCAGAATCTCTCATATATGTACCTCTTAATAGATATACATTACTTTTATTTTAAATAAACAGTCTCTGACATTTATATACAGAGTTCACTCGAGCCTGCTGGCAGCAAGATAGCTTTTCAGTAATATCAATCCATAATTGTTTACTTAAGATCCTCCAGTATCACAAATTACTTTCTATTTTAAGATATACAGCTTTGCTTACATAGGTCAGGTAACCTGAAAGAAGTATACAGCTTTGCCAAGCTCAGAATTTTACCCAATATGATATTGAGATACTTGAGAAGACATCTGTCATACTGTTACACTAAAAAACATAGTCACTGATACTCAGCTTCTTGGCAAGAATTGCCTGCCAGTGCAGAAACAGGATGCTAGTCTGCTAAGCCATGTGTCCCTTTAGACATTGGTAATAATTTATTACTATGCCAGTATTCATTCATGCCTTTTGATATGATACACCACAGCCACATGCACATGTAGATGCTCTGGACTGATAATCAGTTATTACCTGAATAGTCTCCAGGTCAAAGTTTAAACAAATACCAAGGATAAATGTTGCAGTGAAACTTCTATATGTACAATGGATCAGTCTCTGGGTTTCCAGCTGAAGAACTGCAGACCGTTCTCAAGGAGGCAGAGCATTCAGGATATTCCTATGGACAATCTTGTGCTGGCAAGAGATGGACTGGATGACCTAACAGGACTTTTCCATCACCAGACTATGATTCTCTGAACTTCATGCTTTTTGACAGTATTACAAGGTTCGACAGGCATTTCTCTTCAGAAGAGGGATTAAGGTCAGTAAGAATCAGCATCAACTAAAAAAGTGCACATGAGGCAATTGTGATGGCAGTAGGCAAAAAGATATTCACAATCAGAAAAGTATTCAGTGCTTGCATTTTCTGTACATGCTAAAATCTATGATGTAATCCAAGCACTAAATGGAGGAATAAGGAATAAGAGATTCATGCTCTCACACTGATTTTTCTGTTACAGTGAAAGAAGAAAGGTATAATACGATATAAAATAAAAACAATCAAGGTCTAATACCTTAAACATAGCAGAGGCACAAAAGATTAAATTCCAATTTAAAAAATTGGTTTGGAAACAAATTGCACAGAAAGTCAGTCATGTAAAAGCTGAAAGCTTATTAAGAACTGAAGCTGAACTTCATAAAACAAGTTTGGTTGTAGAATCAAAATGACACATGAAGAGATTTTCAGAAAAATGTGAAGTATCTATATTTCATATGAATTCTTTCACAGGGAGAATCACAGGGATATGCTTCTTGTCTTGTAACACCTACATAACCTAGTAAAATAACACACCGTACAGAGTATCCAACAACCATAAGACGTAACAAAACTGAACAATCTATAGCAGAGGGACAAACGTGTGGCTCTTGAGCTACATGTAGTTCTGAAGCAGCTCAAGTCAGCTCTGACACATCACAGGGTCAGCAGTGTGGAGTCGTCCTGGGGAGCGGCTGCTTGGGAATTGGGAATGCTGAGACAGCTGTGACAATGAGTCACTTAAGGGCTTCTGAGATGCCTGATCACCATCCAACCCAGCTGCTCTCCCACCCTACTATTTTTAAAGCTGCTCTTTCTTTCAGTTCTCCAGTTGTACCAGGAAGGTACTCCTGCAGTGTCTGCGGAGTACTCTATAAATATGAGTAACAAACCTAAATATTTAAACTTTAATGTTAACAATTTTGGTAATATGTATCAGTGGAGAAAGATTCGTTAAGTAACTACTGTATTCTTATCACCATATGATGTTACACCTTCTGTCTTCTCTAAAAAATTCACAGAGATCTTTACACTCCTAAACATCAAACACAATTCAACGTGAGGAAAGAAACCACTTTGTTTTCTGAAACAGATCCCACAGAAGATGGTATTTATCTGTGATGGTACTTCAGTACCTCGTATCTACATTCTTAACTCTGAGCATGCTCCTCTTCAACATTGAATTATTATTGCACTTTCCACTATTTATAAGAAAGAATCAGTCAAATGAATTTCACCAATCAGTTGCATAACTCTCAATCTAGAAGCAACAGATCTTGGCTCAAAAGCCAAGATGAGTACATATATTTGGTGAAATCACTAGTGGTTTTAGCATTTCTGGAGTCTATGGAGATAAAAGACAAAGGTTAAAAAAGAAAAAATCCAGAGAATATCCAGAAGTTTCTTTGAACTATTTGACACAGAAATTACTCTTATGTTCTAGTCCTAGGTCCCTGGTTTTCCTTCATTAACAGCTGTAGACAATTCAACCTTGTTTGAAACATTCTCAGATCTGCAGTTCAGAATAAGAGACAGTATAAATATCTTTTTCAAGGATAGTCTGCAGGTTTCTTCGTTACTCATGCTATACAACATTCTGATGCATTACAGCATACAATGTGAACTTAAGCCTTGAACAGACACATCATTATGTACCTAGAATATAATTTAACATTTATATTTACTCATACAACTGACAATGGCAATGAAGCCATCTGGGGTGAGAAAAACTTGATTCAAAAGGGTTTGACAATAGTTTCTATACATATTTAAATATTCTGGTATGTATGTGGGCAGGGCTTAGACCTCAAGGGAAAACTAGTGAGGTAAACCCCTTCCTGATGGTAAACAGAAACCACAAGTCAGCAGCTTTTTCTTTCTACATTCCCAGTTCTACTATCTGCTGCTTGTCACACTGCAAATGTTGGTGAAAGCAAAGCCATCTGGTCCAATTAAAACATGAATCTATAAAATTGTTGTTTCAAGGATTTACTGTAATCCAGCCATTTAAAAAAATAACTGACCAACTAACTTCTTAGTACTTTTATGATTGTATCCAAGACATATTCAGAACCAATAAAGATTTCAAGCTAAATCTATTGAAAGCACCTGCAAACCTGTGAACTTAGTGTAAAAGAACCTTTACTGCAGCTCTGCCACATTTCTCCCACCAAACCAAGTGGTGGTGTCCTACAACTTAAGTCCCAAGCTGTGCCTGCAGATGTGCTATGTGCTAAGAAATCTGTGAAAATCTAGTTACCCACACAGTTACCTTACTGCCTTCTCTTTTGCCAATGCTTGAGAACACAACTCCACAAAAGCACATTTCAAAAGACAAGGACAAAAAAGAGAGACTGCATAAAAGCTTAATTCTCTGTTCTCTAACCTCTGTGCCAGATCTCTTCAACAGAGATACCTCTGTTCACATCTGTGAGAGAGGTATGATGACCAAGAATTCAAATTTGGTATTAACAGGTTCAATACTCTGGTGTTTATATTGTAACAGTCCATTTCTGAGGATTCCCTTATGATTCCTGGACATCAGAAAGAGTATTAGAACCATTTAGAATATTAATAGATTCAAAGAAAAGCTATTAAAAGTTAAGCAAGATAACACTAATGAGATCTGAACACTAAACGGCCATAAAAAGACAAAAATAGTAAAGTAAGATTAGAAGTAGGCATTGACAAAATGGAACTAAAGGATTTCAATTCAAGTAATGTTGTTTGTTTTATTTTTTCCCATTTCATCCTGAATTAATATTATTACTTGCAGTTTCCTTTCTATTGGAGCAAGGAGGTAAGTGGCAGAGCAGCTGAAATAAAACAAATGACATGGTGAAAGGCCCTTATTGAGCAAGATGTCTCACTGTGGTTCTGGATGCACCTATGACTGTAAAGTTCATTCCCAGGGTCACAGATTTGTGGGGTGCTAACAAAAGAAAAAAATATCACAACATATTGTTCCTTGGTAAGTGAACGAATGAATATGCAAATAGAATCCTTTAAAACATGAAAAAGTCAAAGCTAGCCAAGATAAATAAAACTGGTTGCAAAACCTGTGCTTTACACAGAAGTATCTTCTTGTGCAGACAGATCATAGGAATGTTTTAGATCTCTTGCTAAATACTCACCATTAACGTGTGATGCACATTTTGGACTTATATGATAATAAAACTATTATAATATAATTAGCATATTAGGTCAAAAGCTGGCTATAAAGTGAAGGAAATAGTTATTTTCACTATGGCAATGAATTGCTTCATACTTCTGACTAAATCTCCTCCTAACAATAAAGAGTAGTAATTTAATAAAAATATATGCGGATGACATAAACCAAATGACAAGTCAGAACCAAAAATGTCACAAAGTTTCAGAAATCCTAAATGATCAAGCTGAACAGACAACATAAAATAAAATAATATTTAATGTTCAAAAATACAAAATAATGCAAACTAAAACCAACCAACCAAATTACTAGAGCCTAAATCAAACGAATGTGACTATTGATTTAGCTGATCTAATCATCGTGCCAAAAAAAGGCAACACAATGTTAGGATACACAGGGAACTGGATAGAGAATAGCACTGAAAACACTAGAATTTCCTCAAGGAATTAATAATGGGTCTTCTCCTGAATTCTACATTTATTTGTCATTCCTTCTAAAGAGGAAACTGCGGAAACAGAGAGAAGATACAGGACTGCATAGGACAAACTTCCACAAAGAAACAGGAAAGACTGCAACTGGACAGACTGGTATGTTCTTATCATGGGTACCAATGTTAGATTTTTGTCTCAGATTGCTAGGAAGAAGATTTAATAAATTAATATCTGCACTTCCTAAAATCAGGGGGGAAAAAAAAATCATTAAAAAGAAAAAGTTATTTGGTTACAATACAGAACTCATTGCCAGAGGAAGTTTTCAAGGAAGAAACATTGTCTCTGTTTATAGAACAGAGATGATATATTTGCATCTCAAGAAAACACAAATATTGTCAACAGTTTTGAAAAGGATATTAAAACTCTGGCTTAAGGCCTAAATTAATTTCTTTTGAAATAAAAGCAACATGGATTTATTTAGAGAAAATCATTTTATACCTATGTTTACTTGAAGCATCTCCAACATCTAGCTCTAGCCATTCTCACAGGCAGAAAGTTGTACTACTGTAATCAGTATGTTCACCATCATTTGTAAATAGAGTATTTAATAGTTAGCAGAGAATGTACCTTTCTTAGGGACAAAGTGGTCATCTGCTAATGTTCTATTAGCTACATAGACATTGTAATTCCAAATGCAATGTAGTATTCTGTACAAATTCTTTTTACTGTTTCATACTGCGATGTGCTTCGCAGTAGAGCAGTTCTTGCTCACACTATTATCACATTGTTCACTACCATTATAGCTTTCCCTTTCCTGCAGACTGCTCCATTTTCACAGAGAAAGTCATGACTACACTGAAAATGGTCAGGGAGAGCAGAGATGGGCTGTTACGTGACGCATTTCTGGTTGACCAATACTTTCAGTTTCTAGGGATGATGGAGGGGTATATATTTGGAGATAAAGCTTCTTAAGTTAATTTTCTGGCATTGGTACAGAACATATAGGAAAGTACACGTATTCTTTAAGAAACTACATGCCCAATATGTGTGATTGGATAAAACAAGTTTATATATCAGTCCAGTGTATGAGAAATTAATTAACATATCTGGCATGCAGAGAGTTGGATTTCAGCCAGGACAGGACAGAAGGAAGGGGATTCAAGCAATGAACATGGTGTGAGACAGTGAGAACTGGCATGGGGAAAAAACTGGTAGGAGGCTAATTAGCACAAGATTTGGAGAATGGGAGAAAATGCAGCAATATCAGAAATGAAATGGCCCTTACTAAGAAAACCCCAACAGGCTTCCCCTTGAAAATATTCCTACATTTTTTATAAAAATGCTTGACCATATACTAACATATTCTATTAATTTCTCAGATGTTCCTTCTTTTCTGCAAGTAGATTATTTGTGATACAATAATTTCCTATAATGTACACAGGCATTCATTTGTGGTAAAAGCATTCTCTGAAAAAGCTTTTTATAGGGCTCAGCATTAAGGTATACTTGTGAGGTCTGTTTACCTTATCTAATCTTAACCTGTCTTACACAGGCAGGTAAGTCTGCAAAGCTACAGGTGATATCTGATAATATATAGTTTGTCTCATTAATTCTTCTAACTGTTTTTCCTGCTTTAAACTTAATTTCTTCCTTGCATGCAGACTGACATAGTAATGCCATTTACATCACATTTAAACAGCCTACACACAGTTGTGAAAAGCTGGCTACCCTAATTTAGACACTTAATTCCAGTTGTCAAAACTGCACAAAGAAGGAATTGTCAAAAGTTCTGAAGTTTCTCTTGCCACTAAAAGTGTAACAAGATTAGTCTGGAAATGTGTAATGGTTTAAAAAAAAAAAAAGGAGAAAGAAAAAGTAGCAAGAAAGTGCAGTGTCTACCATATAAACCACTACACACACCGCTGTACTATCATAGGGTATGGTTCAACTGTCTTCAATGGGAAGTCATGAAAGCAACAACAGCTGTGATACACCTTGCAACCTTCTTGACGCACTCCCTCATGGACTGGGATATGGGTGGTTCATACCAGGACTATCCCATCAAGCTTGGAATAGCTCTCCAAAAGCACTTAAGTGATTTTCTTACATGCCTTTTGAAGAAAAAAATACTCAAACATCCATAAAGTTAAAAAAGCCAAGTGAAGAGGGCTTAATTACAACATAATATTATTTACTTGTTTTGTAAGTTCATTAGTTTGATTAATTGTATAAACTGAAAATCATAGCTAAGCAAAGTGTAAGCAAGTCACAGAAACTGCCCCTATGAGACATGAAAGAATCGTTTACTGAAAATTAATCTAGCATATTTACAGAGTAAATAAAAAAAGGTTTCAAAAAGGAGAAAATTGTGCATCGTGTTTAAAGTCTTTCCATTCATATCAAGAGATTGGCCCAGGACAGATAACCTGCACTTGAAATGACTGCAGCTATATTAGTTCTGGGACTGCTCTGCCAATATTCAAACAGTTTTACCTCTAACTAAATTTCAGTGGCTAGTTTTTGAAGAAAAGCTACACAACTCTGAGAAGCAGTCTACAAGAGTTTAATATTACATTATATTTGATAACCTTTCAGCACTATTCTTTAGATCTTGAACTATATGAACCATCTGTGCTCTAATCGTCTAAAAAAAAGACCATTTGGAGTTTTGTATTTGACATAATCTGATTTCATAAACCATCTTTGACATAAAACAATACTACTGTATGATACTTTAATATCTTCTTTAAAGATTAATTTACCTTATACTCAAATGCATTTCAGTTTAATCAAAGAATAGAAAGCAGGCTTACATGATTGTCTGTCCGTTGAGTGTCAGAATAATTTCTCTAAAATCTTTCTCAAACCTTTAAATTCTGTTATTTAGTCTCATTTAGAAAAAAAGCAAAGCAAAACAAAACAAAAAACAACCACCATTTACTGCGGTTCAGATACTTGGACCCTGCCAAGCTTTGCAGCTGATTCACCCTCATACTAAAAACTTAAAATCTTGCACATATTTAGTTATTTCTGCTGACTTGTCCTAGCAGCCAGATTAGATGATTCTCTTTCACTCGAAACAAGGCTGAAATCATCAATTTCTTCCATCCCCCTTATGTTATGTAAAGGGCCCCGAGTAATGCTGAGGATCTGTTAGAGGCTTGTGAGAGGCTCCAGCCACAGCCAGTGCCGAGGGTGACAGATGTAGGGTTGTGCACCCACCACCCTGTCCCAAAGGGACCTGCCATTGAGGGGGAAGAAACAAGATGCTGATGTGGGGACACATCTCTGCAAAGTGCTGTCCCTAAGGAAAGGACAAGGGCAGCTGATTGCAACTTTGAGACCACATGCAGGTTGACTCCAGCTGTGAAAGAGATGGTACAGTCTGGTTTGGTCAAGCGGCTGCTGTCAGTATGCCTGACTTCCCACTGCTTCTGCGGCTTCTCCTCAAAGCTGCTCACCCTGCTTCTGGCTTATTCTCCTCCATCCCCTTGTCTCCTCAGGTTTAGACTCCAAATTCCCTTCCCTCATCTATAGGAGGCACAGTCCCTGCCAATTCCTTAATTCTGGTCCTGCTCCCAGGCTTTCTGCCCCCAATTAAAGGATAGAAAAACTCTAAAGGAGATCATACGTTCTTTACATAATCTATTTAATTATGCTTTTCAAGTAATTTGAAGCTAACTCACTCCTGAAAAGATCTCAAAAGGACTCTTAACAATTTAAAAGATGAAAATCTGTGTTGAATTATTTAATACAAAGATAACATAACCCACTATTGCGGGCTTCCACAAATATATCCAAAATACCACATATTCTGACAAATTCAATCAGTCAAAACTGAGTCATAAGTGACTTAAAAGGTACAGAGTTTGGGCATTTGGGTTTCTTTCGCATTTTTTTCAGGTCTGACAATTATTTTGCCCTTTCTTATTCGAGCTTTTGGTATAAATTATAGCCAAGTTCTAAAACTGTTCCCACAGTATGAGGTTGGGGATCGATGAAAATCTTCCCCAGGAAGAAGAACTTAAAAAAATCCACACCACATGCATCAAAAAGGTTGGACTAAATTACAGCAAATGGCAACGCCGTAACACTGTGCAGCCCAACTATGCACCCTACTGGTGTTTTTCCAAAATGACTATGAAAATGCAATGTGTTAACAAAGAGGAAGATTTTGTTAGTTTTTAGATTCCGTTTCATTTGGTTAAAAGTCCCCGGCATTCATTTTATCATTTTTATATATGTTATGAGACAAAGATTGCCCTTCCCTTCCAGGACAACTAGAAATAATCTAGTTCATCTTCAGGAAAGGTGGCACACTCAGAGAAATCTTGATCAGAGTTAAAGTTCTGGAGTTTTTGTACTTCTTGAGGCCTCTACTCATAAGTAGACTGTTTACATAATACATTTCTTTCAATGGCAGGTAAACTTTGGTAGAATTCCAATATACATGTTGGCATTTTTCTCTATGTTCCTTAGCACCTCTTCAAACAGAAAGGCCCCCAAAACTCTGGTACAAGAATTATTTTCTTCCTGCCCACCATAAGTATAATTAGTAACAAACGTTCCTACAATGACAACTCATTAACGATAAGCATCTCTGCAGGTAATGTTTAGATGCAATTATCATCCTCTACAAGTTGCCAACCAAAAGCACTACCAAGATCAGGCTCATTCATTAGACAGGGAGCATAAAAGCTTTCAATTAACAGGTCTGAGTTTTCTCTTAGTTGTTTTGTTGCTTATCAGCAAGGAACCTTCTGAGAACACTACTTGCACTCAGGAAAACAGGAACAGCTGCATTAAAGAGGTGGCCACTTCTATTCTCAAACATCCTGCTGAAATTTGATTGCTTTCTCTACATCACTACAAGTGAAAATAGTATTTGTCTGAGACTTAGGATTCCCTCAATAATCTTAATCTTCCTTCTCTAATACCACATTATGAACCAATGTTGACAATTAATACTCTCAAAATTTTTCTTCTTTCTTTTTAAAACAAGTATTTTTAAAAAGTGCTATCATTCTCAGTCCTCTTCCTCTCAAATGTACTTATTTCACTCAAGGTGTTTCCTCAGTATTTCTCCTAGGAACATACGGCCCTTAAACATGCCAGATTATGTCCTTTGGGTGAAAATGTACTGGTTGAGTTTCTTCCCATTTGATCCTCTACAGCACATTTGTGACGTTCAATCCCACATTTATCTGGTCTGCCAACAAGCCCTCACATCAATGAGCTCCATTCTAATATCCCTACACATGGTTTTATTTGATGGGGTACTGAGCATTTGCTTCCATGTTTAATTAGAGGAGCCACAGAAGAGGCAGTATGGGTGTCCACATTTTAATGTCAGAGTAACTACAGGTCCTGACAAAAAGTGATTTCTGGACAAACCCATCTCAATTTGCTGAATATTTAATATTTAAGGATGTTTGCATGAAAATGAAGAAGTAGAACAGCAAACAACGAGCTAAATGCCCTGCTTCAGATAAAATTAGAAGAACCCCAATTACCAGTATGGTGATAGGCCATCTCTACCGTATTAATTTTAATTGATATAAAAGCACTAGGGATTTTTTTAACATACTTGATGCTTAGAGGATTGAATCTTCTTCTACACTTGTAGAACATCTGGTACAGTGGGACCCTAATGGGTCCCACCCTAACAGGATGCTCTAACCACTATTGTAATATAAATAATAAGAACCACTAAAACTAAAGACTAAACCAAGAAACCAAAGACAAGTTGTGTAAAAAGCCACTGCAACCCCTGAGTAAGGAAAATTATTAAGGGACAAAATAGAACTGCAGATCTTCAGCTGGTCTTTTTGGAAGTCATGAAGTATGATTTAGTCAAGGACACCTAGTGACTCATCCCAGACCTGCATAGTGTGTTAGTCCCATCTATTTATCAAAGATCCTTTTTAAAGGTATGGTCTGACAAGAACACAATCTCTATATTGAAAATCCCCAATTACCATCAGAATCAGAAAGTTTGTAAGAAAGATTTCTGCTGAAAGAGAGATACTAATAATACTTTGCTGATAACTTACATTTGCAATTACTTCCCATACTGGTATATCTTCACAAGGCAGTACGTATCAGCAGATGTTTAACACTGCAAATTGTGCATTACCACTTTTGAGAGCATTCCGCAGAGTGCAGGTACCATTCTAAGTACTATCTTAAATGGAAAAATTTGCAGTGGTAGAAAAAAAATGAAGCTTCTGTCATGGTATTTTAGGTGTTTGGGATCAAGTCCAATAAATCCTCCCAATTCATCCATTATCTTCCTGGTTTTGTACTCGTTCTAAAAAATGGTTTGTTTCCCATCCCAAATTGTATTTCTTCGTGCACCCATCTTAAAGCCTCAAGATTCCACAGGAGATCTGAATCCATGAAACAGATGCACCAGAGGAGATTAATAATGTAAATATGACATTACAAAGTACTGGCTGCAAAGCTTTTGGATCAATGCATCGCATTTCTGGGCACCTGTCTGAACTCATTCTAGCTTGCCTGTGAACATACAGAAGAATTGCTACAAAGTGGAGAAATGAAGGCAGGTCAGCTCTGGGTGCTTGCATCTCTGGATTGCTATTGCTTTTTGAGTGCTTGATTGGATAGTAATCATCCAGGTATCCAAAGCTATTTTGTTATACTGCCCAAAACTGTTGCCAGCCAATGTAGAGGAAATACTGCAGGTAGTTACTGGAAAGATCTTTTAATAAGGTGGTGCAATATGAAAAAGCCTGATTTAAGCAACCCCTAGATAGAGAAAGAAAAAGCCATATATTTCTCTAGTTATACAAACACAGGTAGATAACCAAGTAAGTTGAACTTGGTTAACCAAGTTTCACAGGGATCACATCTTTAAGAATAGGATATAGACTGCATAACCAGACATAAATTGTGAAAAGCTTTCAGGCAGCTGTTAAGGGATTCTTCATCCCTGTCTTGTTAGGATAAATGACCCATGATTTCACAAAGCAATGCTTTACTGTCCACATGTGAAAAATACGCCTACAAAAGAGCAGCTGAGGTGATGCCTGGGTACTTCAAACAGCATCCAGCTTTGATGCATGGGAATTCACAATCATCTTATTTAACATTCATTAGAGGCAGGTCAAAGAATAAGACACGTTGGCTTCCTAAGAGGGGAAGAAAATTAACTGTGTTTGTAGTTAGGTTATGTTGTATGATCTCCATGTTACACTGGAGTATGTGACTTTATTATTTACCCTTTATCTGAAGAACTTCAGGAAGCATCACAGAAAAGCATATTGCTCAGCCTTGAATACTGTCAGACCAGGTTCAGAAAGCACTCTGGTTTCTAAACATTTGGGGAGCTCCATTGGGGAGCTTCTTGGTCATTAACAACCTTTCAGTCCCCTTCCCCTGGGCTGTGCTCAGGGGCAATGAAAGGCAGTATACAGTACACAGCTGGAGTAAGTCAGTAGACAGTAAAAGTTAAATGTCAAATTTTCATAAAAATACAAACACTTATTATTTGCTTCCTATTCATAGAGTGGCATTCACCACAGTGAGAATAGGATATTTACTTTTCAAATTCTCTAGCTCTGAGGGGTGCTAGATAAGTATAACGATAGTGCAGCCAAGATTGCTAAATTTATTACAAGAGCCTGTGATCCCAATAGTATATTGCTAAGAACAGTGCCAAATATCCAAAGGCAGCTGCTCTTTAGAGGTTATTCAGTCCTGTATGCTCCCTCACGGAATACTGCAGAGCAATAAGCAAAGGCATATTACACCAGTGGGAGAAGCAAGCTGCTCTTCTTAGATATAGACAGGCAACAAAGATCCAATATTTCTTTGAAAAATCAAGGAAAACTGTGCCAGAGGACAAAAAGGACACCTGTGCCAAAAGAAACCAGAATCTCTGCAACCTAAAAGTGCCTTTGTTGCTGCAAGACCGATGAGCCAGCCCACGCTAACTGCCCTATTCCATTAAAGCATTCTAGCTCTTTTTTCAATCTAAGCACAGCTTATAAACATTTTGTTCTCCATTCATAGCCCCAGACTTCAAAAATAAAGAATTTCTTTGGACCAAAAAAAACCAACATTCTCCTAGGAGTTTGCTACAACATTTTTGCCAATTCATGCAGTGTGAATTCCAAGGTTCTCACAATCAATCTTCTTTATTTTATTCTGCATTTAGGTTGAAGACTTAGGTGGTGGGTGGAATGTACTTCATTTTCAACTTTTAATGCATAGAATTATACTTGCATTATTTTAACATTTTCTTTCCTCTCCTTTTCCTATTTTTCCAGTGACTGCGGCAAAATCTTACGCTACAGCCCATATTTCAAAATCTTTTTTGACTGCTGAGATATCCTGTCAATTCTTCAACATTAGTACTGGTGCATCCTCTTAAAATAAACCATCTGCTAAAGGCAAACTACTTTGTTCCCTGCCTGGACACACTCTCCAGCCATTTGGATGACAAAGATGGGGAAAGGGTTAGATAGAGAATTATTTGAAATGATGAAGAAAGTTTAGAAAACCAGGATTTTACTTGAGTGGTAAATGACACATTCCTGAGCAGCCACTGGGACTTATAGAGAGCAAAGAAAAAAAAGTTGGTAAAAGCAGACTTGACAGGGTGACAATGACATTCTACAACTGTTGTTGAAGGGCTGCCTGTTTAGGGTCAGGCCCTGCTCTTAGGAGATGCTTGCTACTGGCAGAGATGGTGTAATTTGGCAGGCAGAGTTTAGTCAACAGAACTCCAAAATTTATGTAGAGAACACACTGACAAAAAGTGACCTTAACCAGTAAAATTTTCTATATTAAATGCAAGGTGCATGCATATCTGTATATATATAATACGCATGTATTTATATTTTTCTGTAATTTATATAGACACATACAGGCATATAATAGGCACATATAGGCACATAAGTTATATAGACACGTATAGGCACAACAGTATCTGAATAGTGGCAGATAACATTAAGCATGGCTGAATTTAAAAAGAGGTATTCTGCAATTGTTTAAGCAGTTCACACTATCTTCTCGCCTCTCTGTGTAACTAAAAAGACCTCCTTTGACGTGTAAAAAAAGAAATATAACCCAGTGCTGTGAAAAAACCACTTTGAAAGTGTTCTGGTAGCAATGCTGACTGAAGTATCCAAGTTACAGTTATGGAATACCTTGATTAATATTTCTTGTATCGTAACTTCAGAACAAAATAATTTCAAAGACCTTCCAACGAGGCCAAATGTATTTCAAGATCTTGAGCAGCTTGCCTCAGGTTCTTGCTTAGTATTTGACTACATGCATCATCAAGCTTATAAAAAAACAAAACCGAGTGTGACTGCAACATTTGCAGACATTCTAGCTGTATTGTTTATAGCAAATCTGTACATGTTCTCCTGGAAAACTCCAGAAGTACCATCATACCAGGCTGGTCTGTCTGACCGAAATGCTGCCTGATGAGAATACCCACAGATGGGCACTTTAAGAGAACCCCACTTAGTGAAAGTCTCATTGCTTAAAAACTCTTGAAAATTTGAAGACCTTATTTATAAACGTTGCTATTGTCTTTGTGCCTAAGTAATGAAGATACTCTGATTTTTCATGCAGATCAGTCTCCATATTTCAGGAAGAAAATATTTTTCTGTTCATTTCAGTGCACAAAAAAATTTAAAGTGTGTGGGAAATGCTAATATTCCCATCCTTAACCTGCCGTATTGCCTGGCACAGACCAAGGGATCCTGATCCTGAGACAGTAACAGAAACTAAGTGCCTGAAGGTCATGGGAAACATTTCAATTTTTCCAGTGGAAAAGTAGCGAGAAATATTTCTGCCCTAACCAAACACTACATTCTGAGGCTGACTGTACTTGCATTATAGGATCATTATTATTTTGATGAAATAATTTTTTTCAGACTGGGTAATGATGCCCACATTTAGTCATGACAGAAAATTCCAAGCCACTTCTACAAACAAAAACAACACATACTTTTTTTAATAAAAAAACCCCAAAGTTTAAAAAAAATCTGAATTAATGTCTCAAAAGTTCTAGTTTCCAAGGGGAAACAGTTCTGGTAAGACCAAAAAAAATGGCAAAAGCGAAAAAAAACCCATACACCCCCCGCCAAAATCAACAACCTAATAAAAATATTAAAGCAGGCATGCTAATAGAATACTCAGCCTATATATTTTAGTCATGTATTTGAAAAGCCATTCATACTGACACTCCACTTAATTGCTATTCTTAAGCACAAGGCTCAGAGCTCGCAACAGAAATTGTTGCCATCTTTGTCTCCTCATATATAACCAGTCTGCCTTGGTACAACAGTGGAGAAAGGTCAAACAAAATCTATCAATAACAGGAAAATAGATTGAGCAATATAATCTTAAACTTCTAGTCTAGAAACAAATCAATGAAGCATTTCTGGCATGAAAGATAAATGCACTTACACTCAAAATCAGTTCAGATTCACTCACATAAAATTCTTCTGTACAGAAACAATGATTTACTACATAAATATGAAATGCCTAACAAAATGTTAAGGTATCTAACCTGTATCAAGAAACCTTGATTATCAGAAAAAAAAAAAAAAAAAAGAAAAGATTAGCATTTACCTAAAGAAGCTTATATGAATGTTATTCTTTTCCCTGAGTCATCCCATCAAATTACTCTAATACAACACTGATTATCCTGCGGATGCATACAGAATTCATTTCAGATATTAAGAGATTCAAGGGAGCTCACAGAGGTACTTCAAAAACAGAGATAGTGGTCATTCCCAATCAGCTCTCTATTTCCCTGGATCCCTGGGCTAGTTGAAGGACAAACAATTGGACCATGTCTCTGGCTTCAGTTCACTGGAAGGTAATCACATGTACACTGTAATATTGAGACTGAATACATTACGCTAGCGTAACTACGCAAAAGGGATCTGTCATTATATTAAAGACAACCTAGATGGTGGTCTACATATCTTTTGATGTTTTCTTAAGCAACAAGACATGAGCCAAGTCACAATAATATGCAAAGAATCAAGTAATCAACCAGGTATTACTCTAACAAACGCCAGAGTATTTCAGTACAGCTCCATTGGCCTCAGTTCATAATGCCATTCCTAGAAGAAAAAAAAAATAACCTAAGAAACATACTCACTCAAAAGTATAGTTCTAATTAAAATTTATTGTAAATCCAGTTGCTGTTATAATGGCTACTGTGGAGTTACTATCCTTGGTAGATTTAAACTGGAGTGCTGAATTCATTCAGAAACATAAATCAATCAGTCTGAACCAACTCAGAAACAGAAATCAAGGTTACTCACAAATCAAAATTTAGCAAATGAAATTAGTTGTTCATTTCGTGTTTAAATACTTAGATTAATCTTAGGTCTGCATAAAGCTACACCTAGTATTATGCTTGAGGCTTAATAATTTGCCTCAACATTTAGAATAGTTCTTACAAAAACCTTCTGAATAGTTTTTAAATAAAAAGCAAGATGACAGAATAAACCATGCTGAAAATATACTCCTTTTTCACAGAGGAGCTGTTATGTAGAATCAAAAGCCAACTTTTTTTTCTCTTCTCATCAGTATTAGATTTCAAAAGTTGTTCCAAATAAAGTATTTTAATTTTTTTTTAATTTAGTTTTTATTTAAAACTATTAACCATATATGTTAAAACCAGTAATAGGGATTTTTCTTCATTGTTTTCTATGTACTCAACGAATGAAATACAAAAGAAAGATGTAAAGTACTTTCATTAAATGTAAAATGTGTTAATTGGTTAAATACAGTTTGGTTTGGTTTTTTTTTAATCATTTAAACTATTTTAGGTAAAACAAACTGTCCAAAACCAGCTCTAACTGTATACAGTCAGTGCTGTGTTCATATATCCATCAATAGATTAAATTATTGTTATAATAAATGAGTCTCAGTATAAGAATAATATTGTGAATCAAGTCTAACCTACTATAGTGGATTTAATTCTCAGAAACAGCTGCATAACAACCACACTTCTCTGAACAGTAACAAATTAGGGGCATCCACAAGACTCCAGCTGTGCTAACAAATTCTGCCTTCCACATCTACAGATGATCAAAATACCTGCAGGACTTTTTAAAGAATGCCAGTGTTCTTATGTTTCCATCCTAAGAAATAACTTTGATACGCCTAATTTCTGTTATCATTTCTTTACCATTTTGCTACTTTTATCAACACATATTCGAATTAAAATACTCATTAAGGAAAAATCTGGACAAATGGAAGTCTAAAACCAGAACAATTTTATTTCAAAAATCAAACCACAGAATATCTACCACCTTAGAAGCTATTTGTAAGATGATTCAAAGCAAAGATGAGTTTAGCTTAGATTAAATAAAAGAGAAAACACAATAAATCCATGCTGTTCAGTACAGACTACCTTGCTTTCCTCAGCAATATGCTCTACAAACCAGTTAAGCAGTATAGCACAGTATCCTGTTTTGATCACTAGATATTGTCACTGTGGAGAGTGGAGCTAATCAAGGCAACAATTACCCAAGGTACTGGTAAGGACGTTTCAAACAACAAATTGATTCTTCAGCCTGCTGTATACCTTATAAATCTACCAAAAAGATCAGGGAAGCAAACTAGGGATGTCATCACAAACACCCATGAAAGTTAACCACTAAAGCTTCTAAACAGCCTTGAAACTTTATTACAAACTATAAAGCAGGTGAAACTCCTAGTAACAACAGTCAGCAAAAAAATGTACAGACACAATCAGAGCACCCCGGTGCACATGCACCTCCTTGCACACACAGCATGCTGGGCACACGCATATCCCCAAAGAGAGCGGGCGAGGTCCATCCTGCTAATGAGAGCAGGCAAGCACAGAGACAAATACAGTATCCACATCTCTGCAAGGAAGCATACAAGAGACCATATCCATTCAATGGAATAATGCCTACTACAGTGAAGTAAAAATTAATGTCATAGGTGAGCACATGCATGCTCTATCTAAAAAAGGCAATCTCACTTTCTGATTGCCTCTTCCTTTGTTGCCTCTTCCACTTTGTAATGTGTTTCACAGTGCTTGTTTGTACTTTGTTGTCTCTCTTTTTTCCTCTTCTGGGTAATCTCTGGCCCTACTGTGGTACTTGTGTATTTTGCACACTGAAATCTGCTGACCTCTAAAGCAGTAGTACCCAATGATTCTAGCCAAATTCACTTTGCTGTCAGTACATGGTGAGAAGAGACAAAACAAAGCACCTGAAAAAGGTAAGACTAGAAAAGAATGGGAAGGGGGGAAGGGGGGGAGAGACTCAGCAGTTCTATAATGCAAGTAGGAAGTACACTGGAAATTACTGGCCTCACTATGACTCTGGGTTAATTGAAAACTTGCTGTGTATATGCTTACTGGGAGCAGGCTAGCACCAGCTGCCTCCAGAAAATATGCAAACTGGACTTGTTCATATTGGAAATAACTGCAGTGCTCTGATTTTCAAGGAGAGCTCCTTCCACAAGGGCTGATTTTAGCCATACTCCGTGAAACACAGTTTTCAAGCTGATGATTTTAGTAATGTCTCAAGTCCAAACAGAATTACAATGCTAGAAATTAAAAAGAAGGTATCTTAGACATTCTGTCACCATTGAAGTTCCTACGACAAGCTCCTTATAAATGCTTTGAAACTGTCCCTCGCTGTCATTCCCACAAAACATCATCACTGTTTTGCAGGAAGAGAAGGGAACAATTTATCTGCATCTATACGTTGTAGGGGTAGTCAATGCTTGTTATGGTATGAGCCACATACAAAATCTGTCACATGGTCAGCAACCACAACATCCATTCACATACCTCAGAGCTGTCATATAGACTCCCAGGGTAGTTTACACATAAATGAGGATGACAAGTCCCCAGCAGCCCCAGTGCTCTATCATCTAGGGCAGTCCCAAAATGCACCTGCATCCCATTGTGACCTTCAAAAGCCCTAGCACTGGTGCAGCACTTGAACAGCTTGAGAGCCATATGCAACTAAAAATCAAAGGTTAGTCACATCTTACCTATTGTTATAAATAGATTGTAAGGTCCTTGAGAGTAAACGCTTTGTGTTCGCACAATGCCTGGTACAACAGAAGTGCTCAGAACTGCTACTGCTATACAGGGTAGCTTGTGCAAAGCCAGGGTTTGTTTAAGTTTATAAACATTAAAATATGTATATAATGAACATTAGCAGGACAACCTCATTCTACAAAGTACTATGTATTCCACATCTTTCTCTGAGGGCTGATAATTCTTTCTCTTTTCTTCACAGTTTTCTGCAACATGGAGCAGGAATTCTGCTACATTTCTGGGTTGCAAAAGAACCATATATCAATACTCAAGGAAAAAAAATATTTATATATATATATATACACACACCACTAAAGCTGAGTATTTCAAGGTCTAATATCTGGGGAAGCATAACACAGTGATACTCCTTAAAGAAAAACTGAAGGGCAATAAAACATGTTTTCCTTAGTTTGTGGGAACAGGTCCTAATCTAAGTGGTAACACTAATACACAGAGAGGATAAAGAAAAGAAAAAGAATGAAAGAAGTTGAAGATGGATACGTGTTTTAAGGGATCTGCTGTAGTATCACCCTGTGGCCTGACATTATTTCACCACTTTATCTTTTCACTTGCTGTCTTAGCAAAATAGTAACAAGAGGCAGCACTATTACAAACTCCAGTATCATCCACTTAAGTCAGCAAACGTATCACTAACAAATAAAACCCAGATTTTGTCAGCAATCCTGCAGACTCCCATCACTTGTCACCACAGAGAATTTCTACCTACTAGAAGAAGTTAAGGACATTAGAGTTGCAGCCAGCTACAGGATGGTAACACAGGTACACAATGCACCCACCAGGGTGTGCTTTGATAGTCTCTCACAAATAGCTGAGGCTTGCAACATGCCATTGCAGCAGCAGGCCATCCAATAATGAGGTTTTATAGACAAAGACCTCTCTAGTGTTCTCAGTTGTATCATCCATATTACGAGCCACAAGTATAACTAAAAGCCATTAATATCACAAACTTCAGATTTTATTAACTGTGAGAAAAAAAAAAGAAACTTGGCAGCACCATGTCTTAGGCAACCCTCTGAAGGCACCCATGGTATTCCTCCAAGTCACTCTTTGGCCTCTGCTGAAATTGTACACATGCAGTAGGTTCTTCACTGGTTTTCCCTTCCCTTTCAAAGAATAATTCTGTTTCTTAATGAGCCACAGCCCAAGTCAGTAAAATACTAAACTCAGAATTTTCGTGTATTGCATTTTTGTATGTGCATATTGCATGGAAATCCAGAAGTTTCCCATTGGGGATGTATTTCTTAACAGACAAAAGAAAGTATAACTTATTTTTTATGTCCTTTTGCTGTTAGGATTTGTCCTCAGTAAGAAATTGCTTAGTGAATGGGAACAAAAGGTACAAAAAAGATCAGTTTGGAACGCATGTAGGCATTACTTATTTTAAGGTTAAATCCAGTAACATTCAGAATTATTAATGGATCTCAATCTCATTACATGATGAAGAAAACCAACAGTTCATTGGATGCTCAAATTACTTTCAGTTTGTCAGCATATAAATTGCCCACATACTTAAATGTGAAACTTTTCATCTCTGTTGTACAGAAAATGGATATACTGAAGCATAAGAGAGTTGTAAAGTTTTAATAAGCTCTTTCCCCTCATTGTTTAAAGGAATTTCTTACTTCCAGTAAGTCTTTTCCTTTAAATTTTATTCTATATGTCAGTGCCTGAGTTTTTGTACTAGAAAAAGATGCTTAATGTGAAAAACATTGAGTTCTGAGAGCACTATGGGAAGATTAAAGCATAATAATTTCCTCAATTATTTCTTCAGATCTATTTTTAATGACAATTTTGTAAAAGTACCATTATACAATATCAAGAAATGTTTCAATGTTATTCTAAATAACATAGCAGCAAGAAAATCTGTATTTATAACTCTGATTTGCATGCTTAGCTATTTAAACTTCCATCATCCTTTAACATGAGACCTCAGAGTAAAGGGTGGGCTTTTTCCTGATCATAATTATCAATATTTAGTTATTAATGTATTAATTTATACATACACATGTACATCCTCCACAAATGCGTATAGGGACATACTCCATTATTATCTGTTTCAAATCTCTTTGCAAAGGTTCTATGGCATGCAAGATACTCTTTTTACCGTTGGCTATAAGCTCTTTTTCTTTGAAGGCCCCAAGAGTAGAGACAGATTTAGATAAAACTCCTTAATAGGACCACACAGATGAAGACTCATATAGCACAAGCTAAAATTATTGTTTCAGTAACCTCGTTCCCTAAGGGAATTTTTAACATTCAGTAAGGTAATGATTACACTGATGTTACTGCTGTGACAACAGTTTGCACAGACACACCAAAACTGGCTTTAAATTAGGCAGTGTGAGTTACTGACGGCACGGAACTCAGTGCAGGCTCTCTGCACACATGCTTCCCCAGCTATGGGACCAAGCTTCGCAGTAACGCTAGAAGTATCTGGACACCATACAACACACTAAACCACAAATTCTCGCTACTAACTTCCTTACTTCCTAAAAGAGCAAATAACAATCTCTTTGTCCCAAAGGTAGCACTACAAGACTTCATCATTAGAAACAACAGTCCTGAGGAAAAACAAAAACCCATGCTATTGGCATCATTTGTAATAAAATCATGCTCGGTGATACAACATGCTCAAACCATTGTTTTGCTTTAAAGATGTATCCCCAAATTGCGTCTGAACATTTTAGTGACATTGTTTATATTAACATGTAATGCCAGACAGTAAGTATCTCCACATCACCATTGATCTGTACATTTTACAGACAGCACGTATTCCCCATCTACCTCCTTCATCTTCTGGTTTATAATTTAAAATATTTTTTACATTCTTTTAGTATTTCAAAGCTAAATGGAATTTATTTATCAGAATCTCATTTGTTTTAGCCAAAAGCCCCTCAGTTAGCTGACAGGTGTAGCTTTTAATGGTATTTCAGTAAAGAGTTTTTGAAAGCATATTGCTTTTAGGACTAATTCTAGTATTTTGTAAACAGTATAAATAGCAGGAAATCTACTCCCATGTCCCATACTCTTTCATATTAACAATTTCTTTCCTTCCATTACTTGAAGGTAAACAACTCCTCCTGAATTAAAAGTAGTGTAAAAAACTCTTTCAGTTTTCTCACCAATTCAGGAAAATCTCTAAAGCATGATGTGTACAAATTCTTTGAAACCATGACCACATTGAATTTTTTTTAAATGGTAAGACATACATATCTACACACTAACCAAAGAGAAGAAAATAATTATATACTAGTATTGCTTAATTGTAGTAAGATATCTTTGGTGATACTTTAGTACTACAAGCACACACCTCTTTTAGGAACATTTAGTACTCTGTTATAGCCATATACAGCTAAAATAATGTTGTGGGGTTTGTAAAAGACATTTTACTTTAAGTGCACCTTCCAAAATCTAAAACCAGAATTTGAAAGCATTCTATTCTTCCTATTTACTCCATTTTCTAATTAATTTCTTCATCTTGGTGGCAATATTAAAATCTGACATCAAAATTTATATCCAATGGTAGCTGAAGAAGAGAAACATAGTTATGCATCACTAATTCTACAAGCAACAACACTGTTCCTAACATTTGGCAGCACAGAACTGCAAGTATGACATCATTAAGTACAATACCTTTGCTAATTCTGATGAAGTGATAACCCCAATGAAAGACAGACAACTGCTTTACTAGCAAGACTCTCATAGCTTCATATAGTGTAAGTGTAAAATTTATGGTACTTACAGTGAATTCACAGAAATCAATGCTATCAAGACTTTTGCTTCTGTGTATTCTCCCTTTTATTCTTCTTAAAGAGGGCTTTCCCTGACTTACACTACAGGTAGCACCATTGGGATTTTCAGAAGATGGAGTTACCCTGCAAGAAAAAAGAAAAAAAAAAAAAAAAAAAGAGCCACATATCAGACAGAGAATGTTTTATGCTTTGCTGACTATGTCTGCTTAAAGTAAAAAGTTTACAAAGGAAAAAAAACATTGCCATGCTATACAAAGAAAGAATGACACTCCAAGCTTTACTTTTCAATAAGTGCCAAAATAAGACCACAAAAGTATGTAGAAATCTAGCTCACATCAAACCCACCACTGCTTGCAGATTAAGTCAAAAACATATTGTAATCATCATTTCCGTACAAAAGTGGGAGGTACTAGAAAAAAAGACAGATTACAGAATAATGTATTTAACTTCTGAAAAGTTAGAAGGAATATTTTTCTCTTTTAATTCAATTAAATACCGAGTCCTGTGGTACAGGTTGATGGCTGTCAATTATATCACTATAGCCTGGCAGTATTTGGCTTTTGACCTTTTCCAGTGAGTGCTAATGGTACTTGAGTTATTCCAGCAATGAATGGAGAACAATAATAAAATGAATAGGATCTGTAAAACTTACAGGGGTAATATATTAAGGAACTACATTTTATAAGATCTTTAACCACACAGTAGTCTACACATAGTCCTAAGGGGGGAACATAACTAATGTATTTTCAGAAAGCAATCCATATTTCAAGGAGCTTGTTGGAAGATGCTAATGAGTAGAAGTGGGGTTAACAATTAACTAAATGTATTAAGGTTTGTGAGATCGGTATTTTAAATGCAAAATAGCCTCTAGTCAGTCCGACAGCACATTTGAAAAAGGAAGACTGCATTCCAGCAAGTATGCTGATCAAGAATCACCTAAAACCATAAAATCCTTAATGTGCAGACTTAAACTTGTTTCGTAGAATTTCTCAACTGCAGCCCTAAGAGACTAAAAACTAGCTCAGATGAGAAATAAAACTTTTTCTTCATTTCCCAAGGCTTTGGATGTGAGTTCAGTGACTTTCTCTGTAACCATTAACATTCCTCTCACTAAAAAATATTTAAGTACATGTTTTCGGTTCCTCTACTTAGAATTAACAGCTTTGGTATTCACGTAAATGTTTTTACAAAAAAAAAGAAAGAAAGGTGGTGATGTTTTATACATACAGATCACCAGAAAAGGACATTGCATAGAGTGGGCCACATTAATGCTTGAAATACAAAATGCAAAGTACAAAATACAGGATAAAAGGTCAGGTTAAAAGGTCAAAAGGCATGTTCTAGGCAACTAGGGGGAAGAAAAAGTTGCAATAGCAAAGTTTGAAAATGAAACCAGGTCTCTCCTTTCAATTTATAAAGCCCTTATTCTTTTTTTTTTTTTTTTAATTACCATGATTACCAAATCAATATTTTATTTTCACACATCTGAGATTTATTGGGTGCACACAAACACATGCACAAGAACAACTTACTTTAAGTTCTCTTGATAATATAGTAATTTATTTTAGGTGTTTTTTCCTCTTTGTGTTAATTTACTGCCAACTTCTAATAGCAAACATTAAAAAAAAAAAAAAAAAAACATATTTGTAATACTTTAATTTTAATTACATTGTGAACTTCCTGATGAAACTGCACCAGCTTTTTTTGCACTTATTAACTTCTGAGAAACATGCCTGGCTACTGCAGTAGCTCAGAGAAGAGAAACTGCAAAAATGCCACAGATTCCCTATTAAAATGTCTTAAATTATTCCCAGGAGAATTTTCTGAAGAAAGACAATTGCTCAGTCTCAACTCTTGTTCCACAGACAGAGAGTGACATTTATGGTGATGGTACATTTCTATTGCATGAATGTATCCTCTGTTACCACGCTCTCCAAACATCTCTGATACAGTTAATGCAAATGTACATAAGTGTATCCATTGAGAGTCCATGTCAAATGCAGACCTTGGAGCCTGCAGAGAGATCCACTTTTTCTAGTCCAGTTAGAGGAGGTCTGCATTCATCCTTTCCAGAAAATCCTTGAGGGTTGCCTATTTCATTATCACTTGGGTCACTAAATCTTCAGGTGCACCTCTGGTGAATGAAATGCTTGATACATTAGAGTTATTCCTTACACTTAACAGAATTTTTTTTTTTTTAAGCTGTAAGCTACATTAGGCTTTTCTAAATTTTGACTTATATTCAAACTACTTATTCAAGGGCCTTAGCTATAAATTTATTTAACTTGCAAGTCATTAAATGTTTTCTGATACTGAGAAACATTTACAAAAAAAAAAAATTAAAATCTTATGTGAAAGAAAACAAGTAAAAATAATGGGCTAATAAAATCTACTTAGTTTTAACAAAGAGCTAAATTAATGACATGTTTTGAAGGCCCCTCTACTTCGAAGCTCCAGTCTTTAAAGCCATTTGAAAAAATGAACTTGCTGCCTCTAGAATCTATCCATCATTTCATTCTGCTGGAGAATAAATCAGGGCTATCACTTGTAAGCTTCTGAGATTCAGAAAAGTGTTTTTAAAATCACATTTAATTTCAAAATATAATTTTATGGGAAAAAATGTCACAATTTAAGATCCCCTTCAGACTTTTATAAAATCATTAACTTTAGGTGCCTTTATAAGGGAATAAAGTATTATTTAACCAGCCAAAGAAAAAATCAATCAATATTATTACAGGGAATCTGGAAGCTTTGTACTGTATTTTGCACCAAAGGAAAGATATGAAGCAAGATATCCATATTTACAGAATCATGGGTATTTGATGGGATTGATGATGACTGATGAGGAAACTCTGGGACTATGCAAAGAAATAAGTGTCATCTTCTCCTCTGCTACTTCTAAGGTTTTAGCAAAGAGAAGCAATAACAGAACTGAGACAGACTTGGATCTATTTCACCCCGTCTTCTCAGAATGCTGGATGCAGCAATGAAACTCTCAAGAATCCATTTCCAGTAACACTCATGCAGTACTACAACAGGAACTCTCTCAAGTACTAGAAAATTCCACAAGGAATACAACTCAGAAAGTTAAAACTATACAGTTGCAAGATAAACGTAACTGTCAGCTTCAACAAGTCCAAATTCATGAGAAAAGATCCAAAGTGTTTGAGTGTGACTGGAAACTAAATTATTCAAAAATCTGGAAAACAGCTTTTAAAAATCCTTCACACTTTGGAATCTTGCTTTGTGTTCTCCAAGTGTTCATTGTTATCAGAGAAACAGAGTTTGTTCTTTCTAAATTAATACGGAAACTAGAATACAATATTCTATGGTTCTGGCATATGAACCTTAAGCTTTAAAAAATTAATTATTAGTGAAATTTACTACATCTGATTATCGCCTTCATCTTTTATTCATACTGCTTAATTAATATCAAATTAATCAGTTAATTGCTAAATTAATGGCTGTAGTATCCGCATCAGGGTTATAGAGGAATTATCATGGGTTAAAGCAGAAAAATTTCTAAGAGCCCTTTCAAAATGTCTGCACCTCATCAACTACTTCAAGGCAATTGCTCTTGAATCAAAGCCTACGAATGACGTGTTTGAGGCAGTCTAGAGCTATAAAAAGTAGAATATAGCACCAAGATCTTCGAAGGGAATGAACAATTTCAGATGCCGTGCTTGAAATGTGCTGTTTCTGTTCAAAGAATGTTTAATATTCTGAAAACATAACACCTTTCTAATGGAGCTCATCACAGGCACCCCAATGTTTTGGAAATTTTAGTCAAGCAAAATTGAACCATTTTGTAAATCCCACCTGGAGCCAGAGGCCCTTATTTAGTATCCACAATTCTTACAACAGTTTCATTGACCTTGACTCCTTCCTGATCACGTATCACGTTACATAACCATGACTCTAAATTATATCTCTAGTTGGTAAAATAAGCAAAAACCTGAAACTCCCAGTATCTGTATTTCACTGACAAACATGTTAGTCTAACAAAATATTATGCAACAGTGACTTCAAGGTGCAGAATCACATCAAGGGCTAACAACTTCATACATTATTAAAACATAATTAGATGGAATGCATATAACAAAATAGTTTATTGATAAAAATTATATTTATAGTCTACTTGTACATAATTACTATTTATAACAACCTTCAATATTATCTAACATGGGTTTTATAGTTAAATTTTGTCTGACATGACTAATGTCATATTATTTTCTAGACAGACCAGTTAGATTGAACATCTTTTAAGAACTTAAAAAATTCTCTTCTTGTCTAGTAATTAAGAGTTCTGCACCATTTTATAAAAGACATCAGAATATCTAAATAATAATTCCTGAAATGACACATTTCTGTATGTTTTCTGAGTGTAGTATTAATGCTAGAGATAATGAAGAGAAGATAAATTCTTGACAACGATAAAGTCTCAACAAGACTTATAACAGTGATATAATTATTAGAATCATAGAATGCTTTGGGTTGGAAGGGACCTTTAAAGGTCATCTAGTCCAATCCCCCTAATGTGAGCAGGTACATCTTAACTAGAGCCGGTTGCTCAGAGCCCCATCCAACCTGATGTGGAACTTTTCCAGGGATGAGGCATCTACCCACCTCTCTGGGCAACCTGTACAGTGTTTCACCACCCTCTGCATAAAAAAATTTCTTCCTTCGATCTAGTCTAAATCTAGCCTCTTTTAGTTTAAAACCATCACTCCTTGCCCTGTCACAACAGACCCTGCTAAAAAGATTGTCCCCATTTTTTTTTTTAAGCCTCCTCTAAGTATGAATAAGGTATTCCTGGAGCCTACTCCTTTCCAGGCTGAACAACCGCAGCAGTACTCTCAGCCTTTCTTTCACAGGAGAGATGTTCCAGACCCCAGATCATTTCTAAGGCCCTCCTCTGGACTCGTGTCTTTCCTGTGCTGAGGACTCCAGAGATGGACATAGGACCACAGGTGCTCTGAAGAGCAGAGGGGCAGAATCCCCTCCCGCAAACTGCTGCCCACACTGCTTTTGATGCAGCCCAGGATAGAGATGGCCACCTGGGCTGTGAGCACACATGGCCAGCTCACATCCAACTTTTCATCCATCAGTACCCTCAAGTCCTTCTCCATAGGACTCCTCTCAACCGCTTCATCTCCCAGTCTGTATTGATACCAAGGGTTGCCTTCACCCAGGTGCAGGACCTTGCACTTCATCTTATTGAATGTCACAAGGTTCACATGGGCCCATTTTTCAGTCTTGTCCAGGTCCCTCTGAAGAGCATCCCATTCCTCAAGCATGTCAACCATACCAAAAAGCCAGTCTGCACACTTGCTGAGGACACACTCAATCCCACTGTCTATGTCACTGATGAAGACACTGAACAGCACTTTTCATATACCACAGGTTGTCTGCCTATCTTATAAAAAAATCATTTAGGCTCTTCTAGTGAATTTTTATTATAAATTGTTTCACAACATGTAGGTCAAACTTCTTAGAAACTTCTGCCTCTAGCAGTTACAAAGATCTAAGTTGAGAGATACATAACATTTCCATAATTATATGCCCTCCCATAAAAAGACAAGCTTCCTTAATACTACAGAAAGTGAGGACTTCAGCCGGACTCAGATGAATGTGATCACTATGCCTTCTGGCTCAAACCCAAGGGTGGAAAAGCTGAAACTCACTCCCACTGATCAGACTGGAAGATATAAGAGTTATATTAATATGTTTGGGGAAAAAAAGGCAAATTTGAAACAATGACAAGTAACACTGTGCAGTCAGCTGCTATGCAAAATTCTTGTACATCTCTGCAAGTATCTTCAGTTCTAAGCACCGTATCCTGCCCTCATGGGGGGGCAGGGAAAGTACTACTTAATTTGCAACATGAATAAATCCTTACAGATGGCTAAACTGAAATTGCCATATCTATTTCAAACAAAAATATTAACAAGAACCAGTAATCAAAAATGTAAAACATCCATCCTGGTGACCTGTATTTTTCCATATAGTTCTGTAGTGACACCCAAGAGGTTCAATCTTTAGTGCTTTCTTTTTTGTATACTAAAGTGACATTTTCCATTATTTGATTATGCTAAATATGACTTCAGTTAGAACATAAACAAACAATGGCACTTTTCTCCCAAGGGATGGTCCTAATAATAAAACAGGCAGCCTTAATTATAAGCTTGGACTTGTACATCCAAGGCCAGCCTGAATACAAAGACTCAGAGTCAACAAAGCTGTTAGGTCAGTGCCTAACTCCAGCCATGCTGGTTACTCCTCCCCAATTTCAAGTAAGTTTATTCACATGCTTGAAAATAAATGTGTCTGTGCAGTAGCCTACAAGAAGCAGCTATCATTTAACAACCAGAATTCCACTATCACACATTCTTTTAACAACAGCACTAAGCAGGGGAATCAGATCCTGTCAAAATTCAAATTCTGTAGTGCACTGCATCTGTGTTCTTTTCTGCAACTTAAGACTTGCCTCAGACAACTACCAATCGCTCTTAAAAGATGCAGGAACTATAAATATGAAATAGCCTTAGACATTTCCCTAATATGCTTCAAAATGAAAACCAAACGAGCTTTTTGTCTTATTTCATGACTCTGCACTCCCTTGCACCAACGAGAACATAGGGGTTATGAGCCAAAGTATAGGAAGACTTTCAAAGTAAAGACAAATGCTCTAAGAAACAGAAAGGAATGTTAGTGAGAAAAAATTATTAGAGTTGCTAAGATATCCTGTTCCTTTTTTTTTGTTAGTTTGTTTGCCTGCTCCTTCTCCATGCAGCAGAGCAACATTAATATTCAGTGTTGACAAGAAATTATGGTCTACCTGTGCAGTTCTCCTTAATAATGTGATATAGCAGTTCCCTATTGTAAAAGTACTCAGGATGTACATATTGAGATTTCAGTAAATATTTAAGTAAATTTACTGTTTTAGGGTGCTCCCTTAGTTAGTTGTTCTTGGAACAGCTCAGAAAATTTAGTCCCGGCTGCACTCAACCTGTACTAGCAGCATTATGATGGTGGGCTTTGTATCCAAATACTGCCCCCCCAGCAAAGATGATTAAAAATGTCCTACTCATCTCATTTAGGTTCCTACAGATTAGATTACAATGCTGTACAAACATGGGAAAGGGTCTGAATCAGCAGTTCAGGACTCCATCAACTTCCCCCTTCAAGTCCAACACTCTACCACCCCAAGCAAACCTCATCATAAAATGATCAAGCTCAACATTAAACACAAGCAAGTTTCTGGCTCCACCACTTTCCACTGCAAGCTTGTGGTACAGTTTCCTTCTGTTTGTTCAGTTGTGGTTTATTCTCAGCTAGTTTATAACAATTTATTTTTGACCAATCATGAGGCATCAGTATCCATCCTTTTTGTTTTCATTTGTAGCTCTTCTTTCATGCACCACAGACCAGGACTTACATTTCGGGGGGAATGCAGTAGAAAATTGGGAGTGACAGATGCTCTATAAACAAAGAAAACATTGCTGTTACCTTTTTCATTTTCTTTCAGTAGGATTCAGGTGGATTATCTCCACCAACAAAAATAGGAGTATTTTTAACCCTTTTTTTATTAAATTATGTCTTTGCTTCCACTTACAATATGTATTAACACATCAAGCAGTTTATTAACTTGATTGGTTAAACAGAGTGGTTTATGGTTTTATTTAAATAAGTAAAATAAAAGAGATGAAAAAGCATTCTCTGATTATAGACCGACTTGCTTTATACATTTTCTTTAGGTATTTTTGAGATTTCCAGTGATACAGTGCTGGAATACACTTTTGGTTTATGGGTTGGAAATATACACTAATATTGCATTGATTTTAGTGGCAGCAATATACTGTTCTCTCTAATATTCAGATTTTCTTAATGCATTATTTGACACAGACTACATACAAATAAAAAATTAACATGACAAATTATCCTTAAGCATTTCTGTAAGTGCATCAGAAAATAGTATTTCATCCATAGACATAAATTCTACCCATACAGACAATGCCTAATGCTATTAAAGTTCTCAAAGGATATGTGACTACATAATATCACATCTTCTATTAATAAGAATATCCCAGAGACATGTTTTAAAATGCTCAAGTAATTAATACAACTAAAATTTAAAAAGCATTTTTTTCCTTAATCTTAGTAAACTAATCTTCATATGGTATTGCATTGCAGCAATATGATGTCAAGTTACAAATGTTATGAAATGCAATGCTTACAGTATGTATTAGTAGGAATTCACTATATTGTTTTGCTGTACCTCAAAAAGCACAGAATCTCACCATGAAGCTAATAGCTGATCTAACTGTAACTGAAGATATAAAGCTGGAGTTGAATCAGGTCCTTTCAGACTTACTTCTGAAGTATGCAAATACAGATAGCTTCACTTCATCATGCCAGCAAAGAAAACATTTCAAGGCAGACACTGGAAATATGAAATTGTATTATTATACTACCCATAATTAAACTATCATCATATTACTCATAATTAAACTTCTTAAAAGAAGTAACATCATACATACGCTGCTGCACACAGGAGTGGCATTTGGGGAGATGGCACATAGGCATGGTACACTTTACGTAACTTACATAATCAAAATCAAACCTCTGAATACCCTATAAAAACCTTTGATTAAATGTAATAAAACTGATTTGTATGATAACATATTTTTGTCGAAAACTACATTTGATTTTGTACATTACAGTTAGAATGAACAAATTTGCCAAATTGTGTCCAAAGCTGCAAGGAGTCGCAAGATTTGCAAATTAATGACAGCAAGCTTACTAGTTCCACATTATATTTCTTCAAGTGATGTATTTCCTTGACACTGTCTATGCTAGCTGAGAATGTGAAAAAAAAAGCTACAAAACCCACACTCTACTCTTCATCTAGTTTGTTACAACTTCTGATGTGAAAATATTTCTATTTGTGAACTATCTATCTTTAAATAAAAAGACCTATCCTGTCTTTCATGACACTTTTCTTCATCAGGAGCATGCAAATACAGTGAAAGAAAACTATAGGAGTGTCACCACCTAAATATCACTCTTGGTCTTTCAGAGATAAGAAATTCTTAATGTACAAATTTGTTCTTGATATTTTCCTCACAGAAAAATCTGACTTCACAAGTTCACAGATTCTTTCCTTATAATTTGTCCTGATAATGACGCGCATCCCACTGCTTCAATCAAGTTAACAGTGGGCTCTTACAAGTCCATGAGTTGACTGGGTATTGCAGTGCCATATGCTTGTCACTGCCCTACTCACCCACATTACACCATTATACTTTAATACATTTTTCATAACATATTGTTGATTCATCCAGAAAAATCAGTTCAGCACAAAATCGGCAAGCACAAAAACAATGGAAGTAAGTCAGGGGAAAAGCGGGCTTTAAAACGGTCATATATGAACAGTATCACTTCTGTCGCTCGCAACCTCTTGGATTTGTATCTCCTCCCTTTTCCCATTTTTTAAATACACCTGTGAGCAGAAGCAGAGGCTGGGAAATCCAGGCGCCGGCTTTCTGCACAGCGCGGGGCGGGGAAGAGAATGCGCTACAGTCGGAGGCAACACTTCGCCTGTCACGCAAGCGGCAGACCCTGCTTGAGCTACTCCCGAGCCCCTCGGCTGAAGCTGCCATTGCCGTGCGTCCGACAGCGGGTCTCTCTGAAAGCGTACGATGGCACCCGGGAGTCGCTACGAGCAGGAACGCTGCTGCCAGCCGCGGAAAGCGCGGAGCCGGTGTCCTCCGGAGGGCCCCGGGGCGGGCGGGCGGGCGGGCAAGCGAGGCGAGACGCGGCGCGGACAGCTCCTCCAGCACCACCGCACCGCCGCCGCCTCCCGGCGTTTTCCACACGACTGGCGATGAATTCGCCGGGAACTTTCCGCCCCGGCGGAGCCCGCCGGGAGCCATAGGCCCGCTCTCGCTCGGCGCCCGAACCGGGTCTCGGCACGGCGCCCCTCACGCGGCCGTCACGTCCGAGGGGAGCCCACCGCCGCCCCGCCCGCCCGTCCCGCCGCGGCCCGCGCTCGGCCAAGCGCAGCGCCCCCCGCCCGGCCCGGCCCGGCCCGCAGTGCCGTTTGTGCCTACTCACCACAGCTTCCTCTTTAAGGGCATCAGACTGCCCCTGTTGGAGGCGGTCACCCCTATGGCCATCTGCAAGACAGTCAGGTATTTCTGATACTTCATTTTGCCGTCGCCCCCCCTGTCCCTGCCTCGTCCCCGCCGCCGCCACCGACAGAGTCTCTCCAGCCGCTGCATGCAATCATCAAATTTTTATTTCCAGGCATCTGCCGTCCCTGCGTCGCGCTTCTTCCCCTCCTCCTCCTCCTCCTCCTCCTCCTCCTCCTCCTGCCGCGCTCCCTCTCTCTCTGCCCCCCCGGCTCACGCTCTCCTCCTCCTCCTGCCGCACTCCCTCTATCTCTGCCCCCAGCTGACGCTCTCCTCCTCCTCCACCTCCCGTCGCGCTCCCGCTATCCCTGCTCCAGCTGACGCTCTCCTCCTCCGCCTCCCGCCGCGCTCCCGCGTTCTTCCCTCCCCCGGGCCCAGGCTCCTCTCCTCCGCCTACCGCTGTCGCACTCCCTTTCTCTAAGCCCCCAACACCTCGCGCTCTTCGCCCCGACAAGCCGACGCGCCTTCCCTCTCCCCCGCCGCGCCTCCAACTTGCTGCGGAGCTCCCCTTCCTCCGCGCGCTGCCGCACTGCCCGCACCTGCCCCTGACCAGGCCGCTCGCCCCCCGTATTGCCCCCTCCTCACCTGGGCTGTCTCCTGGCTGCCGCCTCCTCCCCCTCGCTAGGCCCTCGGTGGGGCCTCGGCCTCCCCCTCGCCCCACAGGCCAGGCCGCCAGCCGGGCCGCTCCTCCCCTTCCCCCCTAGGCAAGCGGGCCTTCCCCGTCATCTCTGCCCCCTCCCGGCTACTGGGGCGCTCACGCCTCGCTCCCCTCCCCAGTTACCTGGGGTATCCCGCCCCCGCCCATGTGGCGCAGCTGCTGCTCTGCCCTCCCGCCATCAGAGGGGCGCCATGCCACAGCCTGGTTGTCGTGCAGCGGTGCTTTCTCCTCGCCGCCTCGCTGGCCTCGCCTCAAATCCTATTAGCGCCTAGAATAGCCACATGTTATTTTAGTCATCTGCCCCCCTCGGCTACCAATGTCGATTGTGGGTTAGCGGTAACCGAGCTGAGCAGGCAAGCGCTTTACCACCTGCCGGGGCGGCCTTGTGGAGGTGAGGGCGAAGGTGAGCAGGAAGGTTAGAAGGAGAGTGAGGTGAGGTAAGGGTGAGCTGAGGGTGAAGCTGGGGTTGAGGTAAGGTGCGGAGACGGGCGGGCCGGCTGGACAGCGCTGCTGCAGAAGCAGCGCCTCTCGCTCAGCCTCCCTCTGGCAGGGCGGCGTGTGAAGTGGCTGGAGAGCAGCTCCCGCCGCGGCGCTGCCCGTGCCCCGGCGCCGGCACGTGGAGTCACCTCTAAAACCCTAGTGAGGCCCCAGGGAAGAGAAGACAACACACACATACACCCCCATACACACACGCACCTTTTTTTTTTTTTTTTTTTTTCCCCGTGTGAGGAAAGCAACTGAAGCATGCTTGAAAATCAGGTGGTGATTAAGTCAAACTAAAAGTACTACATGTTTTTAGAGGGATGCCCACTTTCTGGATACATTAGCCAAAATAGCTGAACACGTAGTTGTGTGGTGGCCTCTTAGGTGTGACACGATTAACATTACAACTTTAATTTGTTTTGTGCCTTCCTCAAGCTCTGCACTAAGACTGGCAGAAGACTATGGTGTTTGACAAGTTCTTTTGGAATAGGTTCTAAAATATGGTACAACATGATCAGAGGCCCTCCTCAGCAGAAACTTCCCTGAAGTGAAGGGTAGCACTCAGCTGACATGTGTGTCAATATTGGTGAGAAATACTATGTCTAGATTATCCTGTTTATGTAGGTATTTTGCAGAATACAGGTATGAACAAATCCATACCAAAGTGACAACTTTTCATTAAGATGCTGTAATGTAAATAGTATGAGTTGTAATACTTGCCCAGAGTTGAGGTCCTAAGGTGGCACTGTCAGCTAGGAAAAACAACTGTGCACAGCATTGCTGCTTTACGGCTCACAGATGAGCGTTTCAGTGATTATTTTTCTTCTCTTTTTGCGGATAATATATACTTAAAGACTGTAGTAGGCTACATTCTACCAAGGGCTGTTCATTACACAGGAAGCAAAGAAGGTAGATATATTACTTATAAGTGGTACAGATTTTAAAAAGAAACACAACAGTTGTATTACTGCAGTTAAAGGGTTAAACATCCTTGCCGTTTCAGCCAAGACATCCAAATGTCTACAAATGCCCTGAAACTGTGGTGCCAATGAATAAAAAAAATTAAAATGGCAACTTGATGCCCAGTACAAGCCTGTACATGTACAAGGTACTGTTAATAGGTTCTTTGGAGACATCAAGCATTAAAAGCAATGAGGGATGGCTAACTTGAAATGATTAGGAAAGTTAAGGAGAAGGAATTAAACAATGTTACTGGTATGCTAACTGGAAAGCCTCTATCTTCTGTAGAGAGAACATCAAATCAGTTAGAAAACCTGTAGATTCTTAATCCAATAGGATTTTCTAAATCTATTTAAATTTACAAAATAATTACAGTTATTCCTGATTAAGCTTTATAGTTCTCAATGATTTTACCCTATCAATATGGTACTAATAAATTAACATTTTTATATATCATCTTCCATACATCTTGATGTGCATTAGAGAGACAAAACCCAGATATTAACAAAGAAATTTTATCCTCTAATTTTAACTGGCATTATTTCTGTTTCTCTCATACCTGTTCCTTGTTACTGTTGCTTCATTATATATTGCCTTTCGGAACATCTTTAAGCAGTTCTCTTTTGTATAGCTGAAAGATAAAAGGATCCTGACTTTCTTGACTTCCACACGAACAGCCTATTTTTAACAGGAGTCAATCAGCAGCTTCCAGATTAGGGTACACATCCAGACATCCCACTGATAGCTCTGAGGCTTGTGTGGACCCATTAGCTGAGCTGAGGCCAAAATCTATACAGTAGATATCCCTGTAAGAGAGGCAGTTTGATCACATTTGCTGTTCTCAATGCAAACTCATTCTGTCTGACAAGATACGCTCTCCCTCACTACAGAAAGCTGAAAGCTGCTTACAGTTTTCTGAACCTAGTGTACATTTTAAAAACAATTTAATTCCTGTTAGATTACTTTACTTACTATAGTTGTTCCATAGTTGTTGGGGGTTTTTTCAGTATGAAACCAGGCAGAATCTTACTAATTTCTTGGTTTTATTTACTTAGGTAACTTAACTGCAGTCTACCTCAGAACAAGCTCTATAATCTATCTATTGCTTACAGTATGCGATGCCCCTACCTTTTCTGAAGTCTGTCCCCAGAATGACTTTCCAGGCTCAGAAGAACAGACTGCTTTTCCAGACAGTTTCTAGTTACAATATGGTGTCCCTCAGGGGTCCATACTGGGGCCTGTCTTGTTTAACATTTTTATCAATGACATAGACAGGGGGATCGAATGCACCATCAGCAAGTTCACAGATGACACCAAGCTGAGCGGTGCTGTCAATACACCAGAGGGATGGGATGTCATCCAGAGGGACCTGGACAGGCTGGAGAGGTGGGCCCAGGTGAACCTCATGAGG
>JANHGN010012469.1:0-12344 GCA_024605025.1 Megaceryle maxima | reverse complement strand
ATCCATTCCCTCCAGTCCTATCACTGCCCAACAGCCTAAAAAGTCCCTCCCCAGCTTTCTTGTAGCCCCCTTAAGATGCTGGGAGGCCACAAGAAGGTCTCCCCGGAGCCTTCTCTTCTCCAGGCTGAACAACCCCAACTCTCTCAGTCTGTCCTCATAGGAGAGGTGCTCCAGCCTCTGATCATCCTCGTGGCCCTTCTCTGGACAGATACATATATATACAATTTTTTGTTACAATCTCCAAGGGTTTCCCATGTGAACTTAAAAAAATGGCTGCACCTTGGAAACTTGAATTAAGAGCAGTGCCTTAGAAGGAGGTTCTAGTTTCTTAACAATGGATCTGATCTGTATTTCAAAATTTACCAAACCTTCAGTGAACCTGGTACTGCTTTGAAGTATTGTCCAGATGTTTTATTTTCACTTTTATAATGAGATGTTACCCACTAAGCTGTATAATTTTAAAGGGACAGGTGCTTTCACGTGTGTTTGTTAGTTTTAAATGTGCTAAATCTTAATGAGAAGTTGGTCCAAGACTGCAGACCATGAAGACTACAAGGCAGTAAGGAGTTCCCTTTCCTAATTGTGTTCAGCATTATATTAAAATCTCAAGGTATACTAGTGATTTTTGTTTCATTCTTTTCAGAAAGAGTTAAGTATTTGCAGTCACTATGGATATTATGAAGAAATTTTATATCAAATATTTTTCCAGTGAAGAACAGCTGTCTGTAGTAGTTTCTCAATGTTGGCTTTTTGTCTGAGAAACATTAGGTGATCCTTTCACTATTGCTTCTTCTGTTTGTTCTTTTTTTTTTTGTTGATGTAGGCTCCATCAACCTACAATCCACACAGACCAGTTCCATACCCCATCCCACCATGTCGGCCACATGCAACTATTGCACCAAGTAAGGCTTTGATGTGTTTTAGCTTGATGATGTTGTTTCATCCATTTGCTTTTTAAGTAAAAAATGTCAGTGTCAGTTTCTCTGACCATGATCATATCTGAAATTGGTTTAAGCTTCTTAAGCATGCTCGGGGTACTGGTTTCTACCTCTTCCAGAGTTGATAAAAAGAGAAATATATTGACTTCTTTCTCCAACATTCACATCATAAGGAAAATTCACAATCCTGTTCTGATGACAAAATACTTCATTTATGGGAGGCATTGGGCATGTTAGACAAGAGTAGGGCAGCATCTTTGTTGTAATGTTTTATCAAGATTTGGGCTTTAGCTCAACAAGTCTGTTAACTTGTTGCTGATGTACCAAATTTAGGGCTATGCTCAGGCACAGCCCTGAGTTGGGTGGAAATGTCTATGAACTTGCTCAAGGACAGCAATCTGTTTCTCAGTTGAAGGGGTAATCTGTTTTTCAGTTGCCTTCAGCTTTACTTTCTCTTCATCACAATGGAGAGAAAACAATTTCCTAAATGAAAAATTTAGGTCTGTGGATTTGTGTCTTAGAGAAGGAACAGTGCCTCTTCCTGTGTTTTGGTCTAACTATTCCTAGCCTTGTGCATTAGGTAAGATTGAATTTCTCTACATAAAGTCCCCTCTCTTTGCTCTGCTGCATCAGTTGTTTGATTCCAGACTTTTTTTGTTGTTTGTTTTTCAAGGCAGCAAGGCAATTGCCATTTCTTTGGAGGATGAGGTTGGGGTACTGTTGTAGTCAGACTCTGGTCTTCTTGAGCAGCAACTGAAAGCTTTTCTTAATCTTGCCATTCTGTACCACAAAACGAGGAGTGCTCTGGTTAGGAAGCTTGCTTTTCACTGGTGTTTTTAAGGCATTTGATAAGAAAGTATGGTAGAGCTCTTAGCTCGTTGGAGGGTGAGTCATCTAACCAACTTGATGTTTGCAAATCTATAATCAGTTCAGAACAAATGAGCTCTTGCTTGTAGCTACAGTAAGTCTGGTGATTTGTGACCTAGAAATGACTCGCTCCCCAGAAAGTGTTTAGGAAACTTGTAGACTAGCTCAAATGTATATTAAATAAATCCCAACCACAGTAAGTTAGGGCACAGAATTTGGCCTGTGACTGGATGTAAATATTAGTACATTTTAGGATATGAATCGGCTTTAGAGGTTTCAGGGCCTTATTAGGCTGCAACATGGTTTTATGAAAACTCTCTTGTGACAACAAAACTCGAACTGATGATGTATTTATGATGATATATTTTTATATATTAAAAATGCATTTAATGACCTGAAACCATTGAATGTGATTGTTTTTGAGCAATAGTCAGAATGATGGGTTGTTTTCTACCTCTTCCCTGTGTTGGTTTAACATTTTCTTCCTGGCTGACTTGATGGTTGTTAGTTTTCTGATTTTTTTCAGCTAACAGTTGTCATGTGAGGAATCTGAACTAGACAAAGCTATTATGAAAGTGTGACACAGAAAGGAGTTGTGTATGACAGCTTATTGCACTTGGAGTGTTGTTCAAGTGCTACCTTTCCCCATGAAGTGCAAGTTCTTTTGCTCTTAAAATAATCATTCAGGACCACTGTGATGTGTGTTTATGTTCCTGAGGTTTAAATTCTGATGTTCTTCCTCAGAAATGTGTACCACAGCAAGACAACAATTGGAGCTGCTCCAAAGAATAAGGGAGGGGAAAAAAAGGGGTGTTTTTTCTTTTATATCAAGTACAATAAGTATTTTTTATTAAAATAATATGCTAAGCCACTTGAATTTCTTAACATTTAAAGAAATATTGAAGAATGGTAAACTAAGTCTTTGAGGTGGGACATTTTTCTCTGATTTTTCTGACTGGTGTTGAAGAGTTGGTCATGGTCACTGATGCATGTTTGGCTCTTTTATTTGTAGGTGCTTAACATTAAAGGAGATGTTGCAACAGCCTTTAAGTTAGGAATAGGAAAAGAATAAATGATGTTGCAGAAACTAGGAATCATTTGTCCTCCTTGAGTTTTTAAGGCAAAATGGAAGTGAAAGCAATTGAAACCTGACTTTTTCAGGCTCTTTCAAGAGAACTGCCCTTACTAAAATTCAGCTCACGATGCGTGTCATTCAGGCAGACATTGGCAAAAGCCATCATCCATCCTGGGTGATTAACTGGTCAGGCTTTTTGGTGAAGGAACATCTTGCAATCTTGAAAATGTTCTTTTACAGGAAAAGACACTGGTTCATTTAGATATGGGTTCTTCTGACTACTGAGATGTGTATTGCATTTGTTATTTTAGGTGCTTACAACAATGCTGGCTTAGTTCCAGTGGCTAATGTCATAGCTCCAGGCTTACCAGCTCCTCCACCATACACTGCTAATCAAGTGGTATCAGGTAAAGGATGCCTACCTTTAAAAATGTTGATGGTATTTGTTCTAGTCCATTGTTGTGAGTGGATCATTCACTGCTGGAGTTCCATTTGCTTTTAAATAACAAGCTGTTATTCTCTGCTTAGAAAATGAGGACCTTTCCAGTCAGGCAAAACCTTCCCAAAATCAAGGTAAATTGCAAATCCACACGGGGATTTTTGTGTTGATTTTTATCTTTGCTATTTGTTCAGAAAATGTAAACAACTTACTTGTTTAGTGAAATTTTCCTAAGACTCTTAAGTACTTAAATACTGTTGGAATAAGATCCCTTGAGAGTTGATAAAAAAATAATCTCAGGCATTTGTCACTTAGAAGCATCAAAACATTAAAATTCAGCATTTTGTGTTAACTCATTAAAGTTTTATTCTTCAGCATATGTGAAAAACAAAACCAAAATGTGCTTTGCAGCATAATGCACTGAAACACTTAATAATGTTTTTGCAGTTGTTACAATTCTGGACATTTATTTGGAAATTCATTCACATTTTAATTTCATATATTAGTTACAATGGGAAGGTAGGAATACAAGAGACAGATTCTTTAGTTATAATTTGTTGAAATCCATGTGTAGAATGTCTTATCCCAGGCTGTTGTGTCCAACTCTGTCTACCTGCACATTGGTCTTACCCTTTAAAATCCAGTTCTCTTCACAGAAGAGAGTTGTGATCTGATTTTTTAATTTGTGTCTCTATTTGTGTGGTACCCTTGTAAGCTTTACACACTTAATATAAACCAAAAGAAGAAATCCCAGTATGAACTACTTACACAAAAGCTTCGTTAATACTTTGTTAGAATTGACAAAGAGAAGCTGAGAATCTGCTGACTGTTGAGCCAGGAGTATTAACAAATACCCCAAAATAGATAAGATGACCATGGTATGTTTAGCTCTTGTGAATATTTCTCTGAGGAAAAAAAGAAAAAACCTATGTTTTTTTTTCTTTTCTCCTCTATGGTCAGGGACGTTTCTACAGAAATGTTGCTGTTACAAAGAATTACTTTATTCATATATAACCCTTTAAGTGTGCATGTATTTATAAGGCACCTTATCCAGCTAAATGAATACAGTGTAAGGAATAAAATCTTCTCTTAGGAGGAGGAATTTAGTAACAGCTCTGGGTTCTACTGCAGTTGTATTTCTCTGATGATTATCTTGGCTGTTAGGATTAACAACTGTGATTTTTAGGAGTCTTCAGCTTGGAAACAGGATGAGGAAGGAACAGAATCCAGAGCCAAGCAATCTGGATCTAGGTTTTTGGAAAAGAAAATGTTTTATTTGCAGACTCGCTAGTTTTAGAGTTTCAAGATACATAAAATAGGAGTTGTTCATATCAACTTAGGTCCAAGATTTTAGAGGTTCTGTTCTGGGGTTTGTGGGTGTGTGTGTAGAATATGAGCAAGAGAGAAATCTGAAGCTGTTACAGAGTGATGAGTTTGACTGGTTGGATCAGTAATTTGCTTACAGTTGAACAGTGTAATATTTTAAAAGTAAAATAAAGCAGAAAGGTTGGTTGAGAGGAATATTCACACATTCATATTCCACAATAAATGAGATAGAGTGTATCAAGGCTCTTGCCATGCCAGTGTTCACAAATGCAGCTTCTTCCCATTAAACTCCACAGCCCCATTGGCAACGTGCCTGCCTGTTTTCCTCCACCTTGATGTCTCTGACTGACTTTGTAGGGTTGATATAAGCTGATATTCCTAGTGGCAGGTGCTCACCTCGATTAGACACCTGACTAGAGACTTACAGAAATACTTACTGATTAAAATCAAGTGCCAGTGTTAGTTTAATACTGTAGTGTGATACATGAATTTAAAAGTGTACCTTCTTAGAATCAAAATCTGAAGGAAGCACAGTGAAGAGAATGACCTGATTTTGAAGGAAAGAAAAAATACCAGCACCTGAAATCAGCTTTCTTCAGTTACTGGCTAAACTTCTCTGAAATCATGATCCATTGAATTAACTGATTCTGAAGGAAATTCTGACCTTCAGTGAGAGTGGATGCAGAGGAGCCCAGGTGATCTGATGCCAATGGATTATTAGATCTGGTTTGGGTACTTCCAGATGTTAGGGACCAGAGGGAGGGTGTTTACCTGTATCACTTAGGCATTCTTATGTAGTGTATTTGAGTATCTAACTGTCTTGCATGAGCTCATGAAGAGGTAGATGATGTCACAGTGTTTTAAAGAGTGGTAACCTACACGATGTACAACTTGTGTGATGTGTTTGTTCGTACCTTTTTGTTTTGTTCCCATAGGCCCCGGTGTTCATTGTTTATATACAGACATTTTATGTTAGCTATTGCCTGTGTATCATATTTTGAAATGCTTTATAAAATGTATTTGTGTTGATATCAAACATTCCTGACAGTTTCAAGTATTCTTACCAGTTTTGTTTCTTTGCAGCTTTTTCTGCACAAGCGAATCAGCTCTTTACTCCTCATGGTTCTAATCCTTCAACACCTGCTGCTACTCCAGTCCCTACCCCATCACCTGTCAAGGCGATAAGCCACCCATTAGCACCTGCAACTCCACTCATCTCTGCGATGAACGTGTCTACCCCTGTCCTTCCTGTTTTCCCAGGACAGGTCTCCTCTTCCATCCATACATCTCAGTCATCCACCCCAACCCCTACTGTCATCAAATCCCTTTCACTGCCTGGTGTTCCTGTCACATCTGTTCACAGTGCAACCTCTACCCCTATCCCTGCAGTTTTTTCTGGGCTGGCTTCTATACCCAGCGCTACGCCAGCTCCACAAGGTTCTTCCACGCCGTGCGCGACCCCTGCGCCTAGTGAAGCTTTTGCATCTGCTGCTGCACCATTTGCTGGCCTCCCCTTTTCTGCAACCTCTTCAATTGCTTCTGCTACTAACCCCACTCCATTGTCATCGGTTTTTGCTGGCCTCCCTTTGTCCTTGCCACCCAATGCCCAAGGGCTTTCTAGTCCTGTTGCATCTACGATTGCTAATTCTCCTGCCACTACCATTCCTGGTTCGCTTAGCTTGCCTAACCCGATTTTGTCTGTCTTAAAGGGATTTCTGACATCAAATGACACTTCATTAATCAATTCATCTGCTTTACCTTCCGCTATGACAAGTGAGCTTGCTTCTTTATCTGCTCTTGCTCATCAAAGCTCTGACCCTCCCACTTCCTCTGTCAACAAGTGTTACACTCCATCAGCCACCCCCACCCCACAGCGTTCCTCAACACCCGGGCTGGCCATTTTTCCAGGTCTTCCATCCCCATCTGTAGCCAATTCTAGTTCCACTCCTCCAACATTGCCCGCACAGTCACCTTTAACCACTTCGCCATCAATTATGCCAGTCAACTGCGGCTCATCAGCCTCCCTCTTGCATGGCACAAGCCCTACTAATCCCGACCAGCAGCTCTCATCAGTCCCATCTGCCACAAGTATTCCAGTGATGGTCAAAACAGAACCCATGAGTCCTACCCTCTCGGCCTTCAAAGGTCCTTCTCATTCGGCCGGCCCTTCTCACGGCACTATAGGGCTGTCAGCGCTCGGGCGTGCGTACACCTCAGCAGCTTCAGTGCCAGTCAGTTTACCCAGTTCCCTCAACCCAGCACTATCAGGTCTCTCCTCTTTGAGTGCTCCTCTAAACAATTCCAGTTCTCTGGCTTCCATTTCCCTCGCCCCACATGGCTCCTCTGCTCCCATTGCCCCTGTGTTCAATGGACTCCCTCCTTTTACGTCTCTAACCAGTAACTTTGCTTTTACTGGTAATCCAGCACTTACGCCACCCGTCACTCTCCCAGGGTCTTTGTTAGCTACTCCGTCTACAACCGCTTCAGCCGTGTCTGCCCCTCATGTGAGTTCCACTGCCGCCGTACTCTCAGGACTCGCCGCCTCAGCAACAGTCTCTGCTCCACCCTTCTCGCTTAACTTGTCCAGTGCTGTCCCTTCCCTTTTTTCTGTTGCCCAGGGACCTCTGGGATCATCAAACCCATCCTTCCCTGGTTTTCCTGTCTCTAACACGCCCTCTGTCACTCCTGCTCTCCCTTCTTTCCCTGGCCTCCAGGCATCTTCTGCAGTAGCAGCAGTTGCACCGTTGCCGGCAGCTGCCACAGCCCCATCTCCGGCCCCGGTCCTGCCAGGGTTTGCCTCGGCCTTTAGCTCAAACTTCAACTCTGCACTTGTTGCACAGGCTGGGTACGTTTCTGTTTCTGAAGGAGGTCAGAATAATTTCTTTTTCTCTTGAGCAAAACACTGATTTTACTTTAGGCGTAGACATTTTCACTCCTAGTTTGTAATTAATTTTTAAAGGTAGTTCACCAATAGATTTCCACCTGTCTTTATAAACCGATAGTTATTAAACAAGTTGTCCTCAGTAGTCCCCGTTACAACAGTCTAATCCAGTGAGGTGCTGAGTGATCTTATTTCCCAGATGAGGATACTTGGCACCTCCTAGGCTTTTACAAGAATGGATTCCACGGGGGCATCCATTGAGACACATCCAGGTAATAGCAGACAGTATCTTTAGATGCTCCTATGTTTTAAGGAAGTATTCAGCATCGACTTTTGTCCATAAAGTATTTTTGTGTGCAAAATTGTAGGCACAGATGAGGGACAAAAACATCTGTGTTCCCTTCTTAGGTGTGCTCCAGACAGTCTTGGTTTGTGTGTGCATGAATAATTTGTAGGTGGGTATGAAACTGGGCTTCTATTTGGAAATTTTGGCCTTTATGACAGTTAGAAAAAGAGGCGCTTTATATACGTGTAAGCTTAGAGAGAAACATCGGAGAAAACGTGCTGCAGACATTCCTAATAATCATCACATCTTGACATTCTTTCAGCTTGACTTCTGGACTACAGACCCCAGGAAATGCAGTTTTTCCTGGTCTTTTATCTCTCCCTGGCATCCCTGGCTTTCCCCAAAGCGCCGCGCAGTCTTCCTTGCAGGAATTGCAGCACAGTGCGGCCGCGCAGTCAGCGCTACTGCAGGTAACGAGCCTGTTTGTTAATACTCTGTTGCTTCCAGTAATCATTTTAACATCTTGAGATTAGTTTTAAGTCAGTAAATGGTTAAAACCCCCAGCCTGTTTGAGACCTGATTACAAGGATGAGGGTAAAGAACAACTCTTACTAGCTTCTCACTCAAGACCAATGTACAGCACTTCTGGACATTATGAATCTGATCAAATCCTTTTTGAAAACTCTTTGTAAAATGGGGAGATGTGAAAGAAAGAAAAAAAAAAAGACATGCAAGTAAAATTTTTTGCTAGGTTTGCATTAAATCTAACGAGCTGACCATATAGTTGCAAAATTTGTATTTGATTCCAGTCTGACATTTTAATACTTCAAGATTTCTGTGGAAAACCACTTTGTCGTGAGTTACGTGCTTCTCTACACGCGCAATCAGATCGTCGTGAATTTGCATCTGCAGTGGTTGTGCTTTTCTCTCTATAGTTCCTGCAAATACAATTGTTGTAATATAAGCTTGAGGTGGCTTTAGGTAATGTGTAGTTCCATCATCTCTTTTTGTCCATGAAACAGCTGGTTTCAGTCATCAGCCTGCGTAAATGAACTGAAACTATTATCAGAATTTTTATTTAGATGTTTAGTTTGCCTTTTATTAAAAACAGCTTCTTTACAGAGTAAGGATTCTGGTAGGAAATTTGTTGTCCTCTACAAAATACTAAAAGAGGCAGTGGAGTGTCTTGAATAATATTTTCTCTCGTCTGTGACACATCAGTTTTTGAAGTGGAGCGTGTCTAAGTACTGTTCAATGTGCATCATACTGCCAGATATCCCTTAAATGTCTGGGGAAATAGACTGGAAGAAGCAAATTGCTTCATCTAGGCCTTGCTGCTTTTACAGCTCAGGAATACGTTTATTCTGGAGAAATCTATGTACACAGATTGCATTGAGGAAGCATCAGTTTTCTTGTTTACAAGTTCCAATCACTAAAATTTAACACTTAACTACTTGAGCAATGAAGATAAAGTTCAAAGTCAGTGAAATACTACAGCTTCTGGTTAAGCTTCGCCTTCCAAATCAGCTGTGGCTTACTCCACTGGCAAGAAAATGCCATTAACACTTTCTCCTTTTTCCTCTTGATCCAACTCCCTTCCTTATTCACTGGTACTTGAGCAATAGCTGTGCTACAGTTTAACATCTGCATACAGGTGCATTGCTCACCTCTGTTCTTTGCATACTTCAGGTTATACCGTTTTGCCTCCAGTAGGATGGGTATTGTGCCTGAAATTTTGCTTGATTTAGGTTTTTGTTTGTTTCTTTGCTTTTTTGTCATTGCTGTTTCCTAACTTCTTCTTTTCCTTGAAGGCACATTCTGCTTCTGCTCTGGAGAACTATACAGCTCAGCCTGAAGGTTTTGCTAACTATCCGTCAACGCCAGGAACACCATTTTCATTGCAGACAAGTCTGCCCCAGAGTGGATGGCAATAAATACCAGACGTTTTTAAAGACTGCAGTGGTTGCTTGGCAGAGCCTGATCCAATTCACTTCAAAGGCTGGCTCCACATTAGTGGGAGCCTGGTCCGAACTGGGGAAAGGTGGGGGGGTGGGGGGAACAGGAGGGGAGGGTAAAATGATTCCAGACGGCTGTGTCAGATGTCAAAGCTAATGTGTGATTGCATTTAATCGATTCAGGGTCTGATCCTGTGAATTGCTGAGCATGCTTGACTCTCCTTTTAGCTTATGAGTTGAATGTTTGGTGTCTGACAGGATCAGGAACATTCAAACAGGACGTTTCTGTAAATAGAGCACCTGGCTGTCAAACTGAATGGGGAGAAGTATACACAATAGTATGTATAAGCACCTATCCTTCTGTTAGGTTTTGTAAGGTATGCGGTTAATAAAGAATGAGATCTAGACTGAAACTAGATAATCAAAGCTGCGCACGATCTTTCGTCTAGATGCGCGCTTCTTGAGCGTGCAGAGATCAAGGTCAGTTTATGGTTCTCTGGATCTTTTCTTCCTATGTGTGAGGATCTCCTGTTAGCATCAGCAGTATGTTAAGGGGAGGCTAAATCAGAGGGGTGTGGGCGATTCCTTACGCTTGGAAATACAGTCATGGGCTTGCTGCTGAATTGAGCACTCCTATGTCTGACTCTGGAGAGCTAGGAAATGATGCTGTACCGTGTTTGGGTAGAAGTGGATTATGTTTCACTGGAATATGGTTTAGCTAGCTGAGAATATGTCTTTCTAAAGTACATTAAAGCATTTTAATTTGCCTCTAAAATAATGTTCCATAACATTCTCCCTGCCCCGACACCTTTCTGTGAATGAAATTACTGTGGATAGGCTGCCTATCCAGCACTTTTGACTGCAGACTTTTGTGAATGTTTACAGACATGGGACAAGTTCTTCTCTCTCTTATACTCATCAACTCACTGGTTCTCTGTATGCTTTTTTGGGCTATAAACCACAACTTCATGGTGCTTATGTTATCCCGTGAATATAAGTGGGAGCAGAATTTGGGCCATGGATTTTTATTTTATGGTTTTTTACTATTTTTCCTTGGAAAACGTACATGATTTTAAAGGCATATAGCTAAATTAACTGTATAGGTTAGAAAGGGTTATGATGCAGCATATAGAGAGGTCTTGCTTTGTTAGTGAAATTCAGTTGTGCACTCTTCTAATAATGTTAGTACCTGTGGCAATGTGTAACACATCATTGAATATCATCTATTTAAGATAAAACTCTTGTTCATGTTCTAGAGACAATAGAGATGAATGATATTCAATCCTGTGATTAAATTAAAATGTAGAGGTTACTATACTGTAGAAAAGCTCTGCACCTAGAGTTTTACTTTTTTAAAGATGAATTCTGCTGGGAGATGTTGCTAATGTATTTTCTTTCAAGATGTGAACAAACTTTTTTAGAACATTAACGGAAATTCCTGTATTGGTTTTTACACAGTTTGTTTTTTTTTTTTTTAAATAAAAAGTTTACAGTCATGGCAAAAATGGCTTTACTGACTATTTACATGTTTGCCTGAAATGCAGATGAATAAACTTGTTTTTACTAAGATGCTTCCTAATGTTTGATCTTGCCTATGCTAGTCTTTTATGATGCAGAATTATAGACTGAATTACAAAATTGGTTTCCTGAAGCAATAAGAATATCCTGTGAAGTGTTAAGATAAAAAAAAGTAGATGGTGCCCTCAGTATTATGTCAGTAATTGGGCAATCTTGCATTTTAATGATCAAATTTATACATTACTTTAAATCTAAAGATGAAAACGTATTGCACTTCGACACCATTGTATTTTGTGAAACCTGTTGAATTCTAATGATTCACCACTGAACTGCTTTTAAAAATTGGTGCCTTTTATCTTGACTCAGGAAATCTGTGGAAAAAAATCTCTACCATCTTTCATATCTTGACTCAGGAAATCTGTGTTAAAAAATCTCTACCATCTTTCATATCTTGACTCAGGAAATCTGTGTTTAAAAATCTCTACCATCTTTCATATCTTGACTCAGGAAATCTGTGGAAAAAAATCTCTACCATCTTTCATTATACTTCTCATTCTTTTCATGACCTTGTTCTTTGTAGATTTGTAGAGCAGTTTGAAGAAGGAGAAAATAAAAATACAGGTATCTTCTCAACAGCAAATTGGCTTTTGTCCCACAGAAGTGAATGTAAAGTAGTTCAAAGTGACCAAGCATTTTGTAACCTTACTGAGGTGCCCAGTTTGATCTCTGATGCGAGTCCCAGTTTCCCCATCAAGCAATCAAAGTTTAATTCATGTTACCTTGTAGTCAAAACCAAGTATCAGACATCAGCTGTTAACACAATTTATCAACAAGTAAGCAGTTTGTAAATCTGTTTCTGAAACCAGAAAACTGAATGGTTCTGGGGTGTGGCTTGTTTATTTCTGTTTGAACATTAGACCACTCCAAGGTACCTAAGAGGCTGTGAAGCTCTATTTCTCCAAATGAAAACAGGTGAGAAGTCTCATAGAATCATAGCAATGTCTGGGCTGGAAGGGACCTCCAGAGGTCATCTGGTCCAACCCCCCTGCTGAGAGCAGG
>JANHGN010012468.1:47284-65210 GCA_024605025.1 Megaceryle maxima | reverse complement strand
CCCCAAGCCTGTGGTGTTGTAAGGGATCGCTGTGGCCCAAGTGCAGGACCTGGCACTTCGCCTTGTTGAAGCTCATAGCATTGACCTCAGCCCATCAATCCAGCCTGTCCAAGTCCCTCTGCAGAGTCTCCCTGCCCTCAAGCAGATCAACATTCCCACCCAACTTGGTGGTGTCTGCAAACTTACGGAGGGTGCATTCTATCTCCTCATCAAGATCATTGATAAAGATGTTATACAGAAATGGTCCCAATACTGAGCTCTGAGGAACACCACTTGTGACCAGTCGCCAGCTGGATTTTACTCCATTCACCACCACTCTTTGGGCCCAGACATCCAGCCAGGGTAAAAAGGCCACCCAAGCCATGAGCAGCCATTTTTTTCATGAGAATGCTGTGGGAAACACTGTTGAAAGCTTTACTGAAGTCCAGGTAGACAACATCTACAGCCCTTCCCTCATACACTAAGCAGACATCTTCTCTGGATGGATCAGCTTCCTTTGTTTTCCTTTTGGTCAAGTGTTTAAAAGATAAATTAAAAGGCTTGTTGGGACTCTGTCAAAAAGCTCTTTTATGCAGCAGATATCCAAAAAAGTGCCAGAACTCAAAAGAACACAGTCTGAACTGGGAAGGATTTACAGTAACCACAATTGCAACTGTAGCCATTGAATTTGCGTATCAATTTTAAACAGTTGGGATTACATTTTCATGCAGGCATCAGATTAGCTGATACAGTACTCACAGTGATGCACACCAATCTCTCTGCCTTCAGAGTGTCTGGATGTGCACAGGTATTTGCTCTTGCGTGCTCTAGTCATTAATATCTCATGAGTCCCTTTTCCTTAATATTTGCTGTACTTCAACCAAAAGACTTGAAGAACAAAATGAAAAGTATGCCAATCTCAATCACATATATAGTACAGAAATCTCATGCTGGCAGCCTCAGCCAAGTAAAATTCCAGGTGTCAGTTATCTCCCAGGAAAATAAAAGCCAGTCTGGGCTGGGAATAGCCAGCTCTGTAGGTGTGAGAGGTGAAACTTTCAGGGAACAGCTCAGCTCTCATATGCACGGTGGAACTGCTTTCTAGAAAAGGAAATTTCATTTCTGGTACAGACAGAGTTTTCCCAGGGATGACTCTCATTCCTCTTTCCACTCCAAGGGCAGCAATGTTGTTTTTCACTCTGACAAAAAAAGCAGAGAGGTAAACACATCTTTGACAAAAGGCCAAATCCAAGGAAAAACATGGAACTACACACACAATTTATTTCTGGAAAAAAGATATGAGAAAATATGAGTCAAACAAAATAGATGCTTCTGATATCAGCAGGCACTCGGGTATCCAAGATTTGAAGATACTGTAAGTATTTCTGCAAAAGAGAACTACATATGCTCCACAGGGGTATGCAGTTAATCAGTCTCCATTACCAGTGCATCCACAGAAATAACAGAAACATATGCTGCTCCCTTTTCAGCACTATCATTTGTCTCAGCTCATCCTCTTTTGAGGATCTTTGCTGCAAATGCATAGAGCAAATAGGCATTTCGCAGCACTACTTTGATGTGCTCCCTATCATCCTGATCTTGAACACTTACAGTCTTTCCCTGGAAATAAAATACTACATCAAGCCCGGCCGAAGTTAGGTATCTGTAGGTTTAAGATGTCTTAAGCAACATTCAGTGCCAGGGTCGTTAAGAAAAATGAAGAGAAGGTCAAAATCAAATTAATCAGAACTGGATCCTGCATACACCTTTCCTACTGTCTGTACTTTCTCCCTTACTGCACATTATGCCATTGGTAGGTTTCATCCTAGCCAGGCTGTGTGCAATCAAAGGACTGCTTGAAACTAGTGAAAATAACTTTGTAACCCAATATATAAAGCATTGCTCAGAAAGCCCATTCTGCTGAAGCAGAAGTACACAGAAAGCATAGAAAAGCTCAGGTTACCTTGTAATGGGTCCCTTCTCTGCACTCACATAGAGGTGTTCCTATAGGTTTCCTACTGGTACCTTGGAAACCTTAAACTTTCAACATCCACCTGTGCGCAGAAATTAAGTAAACTTTTTGTATTGCCCGCTCTCCTGCTAATGGCGTGAATCTTCCAAGATCTGAATAAAACAGCAGGTTATTACTAGAAGTGGAGAAAAGATCAATTATTCTCTTTTACATAGAACATACAGTCTCTGCTGACCTCACATGAGGTTCACTGATACTAACCATTAACAATGCTGTCATGCTTCTGTTGAGGTAGATGAGCCCAATTCATTACTCCACTTGACCCTGTGTGTTGAACTTTACCCCTCTTCTTATTCTTTCCTTTCTTACATGTTAAAAGAAAATCCTAGAATACAAGCCACCCCACCCTTTCTATTCATATCTATACCTTTTTCTCAGTAGCCCAGTGCTCATAAATATATTTTGAAATAACAATGAAATTTTCCCCACTCTAAAACAGTAGGGTCAGACAGTTAAATATGTGATCTAATGCACCTAGTTGACCTAGAGCTTATTGCACCTTATGCAAAAAAAAGAACAAATTAAATGTGTCATAAACTGTCAGTCTTTAAAGAATGTTGCTCTTTCAGCAAAATCTTTGAACATTTTGCAATGTTAACTGCAGTTGGTAGAAATTAAGCAGCTGAAATGTGTTGCTTTACTCATAGGATAGGAAGCTCCAGTAAGATAAAAACATTAATTACTGAAACATGCTGTGTGATCCAGAAAGGACCTAAAAGCTGAAGCTATTGCACTGTGTAGCTCACTCAGCAAAGCACACAGCTGGTCTGTAAAAAAATTAGACGTGCACATGGCTTCTGGAATAGTTTAGAAAATCAGATCTAAATCAGAACAGATTATTCAATCAGGAAAGAGGAAAGAATTAAGCTGAGAAGATTGAGGATAAATTGGAGGAATATGCAAATCAATCAACAAGTTATTGTCTCATCATCAAGAGACTACATTGTGTAAGGGTATAAACCTGCCTGGTGATTTAACAATCAAAAGCAACTGACAATGCTGAACTAAGAAAGTATTTGCATAGCATAGGGTTTTCTGTAAATAAAGTGCAGTGCAGGGAAGCAGGTACTGGGGATGGCAAGAAGACAAACTTTCCTTTTTGTTTCTTTCTATACGCACTAAGAAAAGATGCGATGACTGAAAGACCTTAATGCTTTTACAAAAATGGATGCCTTCCAAAATCAAGAGCGTTAAAATTCATTGTACGTGACAAACATCCTTGATTTTATTACTTAGACAGTGAGTGAGGAGTCTGTGGAGGACAAGAGGACTTCTTCACTTGTCAGTTTTATATTTACATTATTTTGCACTGTATAGCAATTGCCATTGAAAGATCTTGGAGCACTTGCCAAATGTTAGTGATCCAAACACTCTTGCAGAACTTAACTTGTATTCTCTGTCTACCTAAGTAGGCTCATAAAACCAAGAGGATCTGCCAGAGCATAACAGATTAGTGAAAATGCTCAAAATAGAATTTGAATTTGATTCTCAAAACCAGGGATTATAAATGACCATATAAGTTCACTTAAGGCACAAATTATCAGTAACTGAATATGGCAATATTAATCTTCATAGCTGTTTGAAGAACATGAATACTTAGACAGAATAGAATTTTAATGGGAAGAAATACTGATTTTATAGAAAATATCTCACCACATAAAAATTGTTAAAATCTCAGTAGGGTATGAAAAGCCATCCCAGAGAGGACAAACAGTTCATTGTTCATAATAGATGACCTGCACTGAGAGAGAAGCATCCACTATATAAGTCATCAGGTTATGCTTATATCAAGTGACTTAGCTTGGGTCTGTTTATGAGATGATATGGTATCACTGAAGAAAACTGAAGGTCTCTACAACTCAGAATTCAAGCCACATCTCTGTAATATACCAGGTCTCTGATGTTTGTACAAACTTCTAGGGACTGAATATCTCACAACCATATTTCCTCATATATTTTCCCTCTTGCTTCCTTTTATGGGTCAAGAGCTTCTTCTGAAATTCATTTAAAAATAGATTACATGGAAATGTCAGAAAAAACTTTCTAAACTAAACCTTGACTTACGATGAGTTTTGATCAAAAGCCACCATAAGACAGAGTGAACAAATCATACACCCTTAAACCATTATCAATGGTTTTTGTGGCAATCAAGATCTAGAACCTACCCTCACCAGAGGTAGCATGTATCAAGAAACAGAGCTACTGACTATTTTGTGAATGAGTTGAAATACCCTTTTCAACACCTTACGATTTTCTTTGATTTTAGTCGTATCATTGGAGAACTTGAAAGAGAAAATGCCATGTCAGAAAACTAAAGATCAGTTATTTTTATGAAGATATGGGAAGGAGGAAGGTCTAATACACAGTATTTCTCCCACCTCAAGTCTGCAATAATGCTTCTTACTCCTTCTAACTTATTACAAGGTCAAAAGAGAAAAGGAGTCTTCTAGATAATAAACTTGCTACCTGCATTACAAGTTACAAAGAAAGTAGCTATCCTAGAAGAAGAAAATGCAGGGACTTGTTTACAGCATCAATATTTCCCAGCTAATTATTTTCTTGTTCAGTTTTAAGCATGTGTCTTGCATATGAAATTCAATTGGCATGTCAAGCTATGTGCACATACAAAGTAGAACTGAAAGAGTTGACTGACTGTTTATTTTAAGTGAATTTTTCTCTTACAGTTTAGTGTAACTGGAGGTAGATGCAATATTGAGTGATTTTCTTCCAGTGGTTTGAAATAACAATACTCATCTATGAACATTAGGACAGAGTACTGGAGATTGGAATCGGTTGTTTAAAGTTAAGCTTAAATAACATGCAAATGAAATAACAAAAAATAAATCTCAGCAGGTTATATGATGATTGTCAGTACAGTATAGTGCAGGTCTTCTTGGAGGAAAGGCTGTTTCTGTGTTGTCAAAATAGTAAAGCTAGTACTGCAAAAAAATTGTATGACGTGCTGCTTGAAAATACAAGATTCAGAGATACAGTATTACAACTATGCCATTGATATAATTTCCCATATATCTGAAATCATCAAAATCAAGTTGAAGGAAATTACATGGCAAAAAAGCCTGATGCATGTGATCCTGCAGGCAGGAGTTTCATTTCATATAGTTGTATGAAAAAGGATAATGTCATTATCATGACTTTTCATTTAACCAAGTCTATCTGTCTAACTTTCAGACCTGTTAAATTTGTCCTTTTCATAAGATGCCTTTCTGGGAGTAAGCCAAGCTCCCAGCAACTTCAGTTTAAAGTATTTTTTACAACCACATTACAGTACTTTTTGGTCCATTCAACAAAGAAGTGATCACTAAGCTGTAACTGGGGAGGAATACTAATAATCAGACAGGACTTAGCTATGGTTTATTAACAAAATTATGTAGCAGTGCCTTTCCTTAGAATTCTAGATTTGCAAAGGAGTAAAAATGATCTGGTGTAATATAAATGGCAAAAGAATACTTTTAGCAATAAAATGACCAATGCTTTTAAAATAAAACCTGCATAGAATGCTGTGGGTGGTTTTTTTTTCTTTTAAATTTCCTGCAAAGTTTGTTGAACATATGGATTGCCCAAAATGCAGATACTTCTGTAAACTGAAATACTAATATATATATCTGCATATGACCATACACTGCAATATATCACAAATAGATGCTCAAGAAAAGCTTAGAGAGAAAGATCAGGTTACATGCTTTGTGTTTTCTTGGTGCAATTTCTTGCTAGGTGCATAAAATTTTGGGATCAATTAATGAATAGATTTGAGCGTGTACTTTATATAAAGACCACAAGTAATTTTACTGGAACAAGTAGGACTCCTTAGAGAATTTAAGATAAGCCTGTCCTGATGCTCTCAAATCAGCAGGTCTATAACGTTCTGCTTCTGGCAGTATGGAGTCCATTTCAGGAAATGAAATATGCCAAGTAATAACCGACCTCATTCTCACCCTTCCCTACCAAGAACAGAAAACTTCCTAAACAAAGTTTACAAGAAAGCTGTAGGCAAGCCTTACTCATCATGAAGATGTGATGGTCCTTTTCAGGTCAACAGGCAGGACTAACATTTGATTTCTAATATACAGAATACATACAATAAAACTGGCATTGTTTTTAAAATGGGAATGCACTTCCTGGCTCAGGAACTGGGCATCTGCTCTGTAATGCACAAAATGTATTCATTTTAATTTGTTCTTAGTTAAAACGTACATATAGCATTCAGTATAAATTTAAGTACTTTACATATGAAACTGATTTATATAATATTTGAAACTTTACAAAATAGTACTAAAGTAGTCAATAAAAGGTTCGGGTTTAAGATATTTACATTTTATACATAATTTCCCTCTACTTACAATTATTAAATAACCTTCTGTGGTTTCCTTAATTTTAGGGAAAAGCTTTCAATAACTACAAACTTATTTTTAATTACTTTGAAATGGCTTTTTTACTTAAACAGAATTTTAGCAAAATCACATTTCCCCTGTGAAACGCCCATGTTTTCAGTAGCAGTTATATAGATCTATTTGTGAATATATCTGTTTTATAACAGCGAGGATCTAAATAAGAAAATGGCACAGTATGGATGGAAACATCATATTTCCAACTCTTAAATCCCTTTATGTCATTTGGCTTCTAGAATATCCAGTTTCTTGATAATTTATATTATTCTTCCAGTACTTTCGAGGAATCTGCACAGATTCAGTACTTTAGCTTTCTGTGTCATCATCTTTTGAAAAGTTATTTCCTGAAGGTACTTCACAGAGACTATCACCATCCGTGCTGAAATCATCGTCATCATCATCATCAGAATCAGGCAACACTTTACTTGGTGACTTCTTCAGTCTACTAAAACAAAAATACGTATGTCTTTGCTATTAAAACTGAACATCTACATGCTGAACACTTAGGTAAATCTTAAAACATTGACAGGTAGGATTTACATTTTCAAAGGATGTCAAAGAAACATGCTCCAATAGGGGTAGTTTATAATAGACTACATCTTACAAGGAAGAAATGTGCAAGAGAATGAAGATCACTCAATCATTTTCTAGCACCTCTAATTAAAGTCACAGAGAGGGGAAACTGTACACTTTACACACTTGTTCAAAGATGGTTGAGGAAAACTAATGTGGGATAGCTGTACCTCTCAGTCATTAGCAGAAAATTCTTATTACTACAAATGCTAAGTGTTGAGTCCCACCACCTTTTTTCATTTTTTGTTCCCTGCCTCAATGACTTTATTCAGCAGGCAGATCCTGGAAAGAAGGTTTGGCACCCTGAAAATGCAGAAGAGTTTCACAGATCTGCCTCTTGAACTCTGTCTGCTTATGATAAACTTGAAGTTTGTTAGAGGAAGCCCTCAGTTTATGGACTAAAGGAGCAAAAATGCAACCTTGTGAGTGGTGGTGTGATACATAATTGTACAGTCTGACAAGTCATCCTACCTTAATTCCTTCTTTGCAGCATTAAGCTGTCCTTGCAATTGTTCATTCATGTCTAGTTGTTCTTCCAGTTCTCTCTGGAGTTTCTTTTTAGCATTTTCTAGTCTGTCTATTTCTTCTTCAGCTTCTTCAACTTGACGTTTCATTGCTTTCAAACGCAAACTCAACTGAAATATTTACATGTCAGCTGATTAGAGGGCTATTTTAGTAAAGGAATTTTATTCCTCCAGCATCTATGAGAGGGAGAATAAAGACACAACTTTGCCAGTGTAGTGACACTGTAATCCTGTGCTTCAGAAATACCTGAAAGTCAGCATTAGACTTTGAGAAAAGTCTAATTTTTGAAAGTACAATTTTTAAAGAAGACAAAGCAGCAATGAGTAAATACAGCAAGACAGTATTATGTGACAGCAAGAGCCAGTTATCAATAAGGGAAGACTGAAGCTATTAATGTATCTTAAGTTAAGCAACGTTACCAGTCAGTTACTATAAAATACGTTTTAAAAACCCAGAGAATTTTAAAAGATTGTTCCCTTAATAGATGTCTACTCTTGGAAATATACTGTCCATTCTCTAGGCAACATATTAACTATTTGACTCACATACTAAAACAACGCATGTTTTAACCCAGGAATCAACAAAGACCACAGGAATGGTAGAGCACATTGCTATTAGATTATCTATGTATGACTTAATACTTACAGCCTGTATTAACAATACATAGCTTCCTCCTTTAAACAAAATTTTATGGTGCCAAAACACAATATATTCTTTGTTGGTGTATTTACTTATAGGATCATATACTGTTTTTCATTGACTTTATTTCTTAAAATAATTATAGCATTGTTTCAATAAGTGCTTCCTTTTCATAATTTTGGAAATTAATACGATTTAGTACTAAACAAAAGAACAAGATGACAACGGGAACTGCAAATCTCCTTAAATGGGAGTTCATAAACCACAGATATATACCTATATTCCTCTCATGTCTTTTATATAGGATGACTTATGCTAGTACGGTTAATATCAGATATTTGCATATTAGTCTTTCCCTCTACCTGGTCCTTTTGATCAGTCAATGACAAATGTTCATCATCTACTTGCAACATTAACTCCTTCACTTTTCTCTCCAGTCTGCGGTTACTTAGTTGGAAATTAGCTCTATCCCTAGGAAAAAAAAAAAAAAAAAACAAAACGAAAGACATGCTTGTAAAAAAAGGAACTAAAATACTTTCAATCTTGCTGACATAATTCCTTAGGAGTCTTCTAAGAATTAAAGAAATACTAACAGCCCCTGCTTTGATGTATTGGTTCCATGAAAAATATTAAGAAATTTATTCAAAAGCATGAACCACTATGGGGAATTCCTTCTGTCTCCAGAGCAACATTTAGGGGAAAAAAACCCCACATTCATCCAAGATTAAACAATGAAATGAACGTGAAAAAGGAAGTGTTAAACTGTAGTTAACATTTCTAAGCTTGTTACTGATATTAGACATTGATAAAATAATGAGGTATGGAAAACTGTACCCAGTTTTAAATTTATAAGGCAACTTCTAGTATGCTTTCAGACAAAAAAAAATATTGCAATACTTGTATGAAGCAATGAACATTTTTTTTTTCCACAGACACCCAATTAAATCAAGTGAATTGCATTAGAGTTAATAGTAGCAAGAGGTCATATGAACGAACATAAAGGTGCATGTTTAGATCTTAACATAACTAGTTTCACCTCTCTTCATTTTCGAGTCGTTCTTCTAGCTCTGTGATCCTTGCTTCCATTTGAGCAACAAGTCCCTCTTTACTGGATCGGTAAGAACCCTCCAGGTGAAGGATTCGGCTCTTCAAGTCTTTGTTCTACAGTGGGAACATACTTGATTACTACATACACATATTAACAAATATCACCTTAACACAAAATAAATTTCTCCAGGCAAACATAAAGTATCAGGGTATTTTTAATAAATACAGAAAAAGCCAGTGAGTGAGATTTTACTGCTTATTACAAACAAATTTGCTCTTACTGTGCATTAGTAAAAAGAACTTAGTGTTAAGCTTGAGTTAAAGTTTTAGGCTCAAATAGACCCTTGAATTTGGGTCATGACCATCTTTGTTTGCAACCCACTTCCAACAGCATTTTTTAACATGTTAAAATTTTTCAAATAGCACTGGATCTGTCTTACTCTCTACAGAATACCTTTGTCAAATTCTGTACTCTTACCCTGTAACTCACTCGTGTATGGATAAAACAAACTGACAAATTCCTTGCACCTAATATCATTTTATCAAAGCTGTTACTGTGGGGTAACCCCCCCCTTCTGAATTATCAAATGCTACTCCTACTACATACATAGTTTGAAAAACTTTGCAAGTGACTTGATTTGTAAAAGTAGACTTTTTGCTCAAAATTACACTTTAATTTTTATGAGGTTAGGTAATTTAGGTTTTCAATGGGGACATAATGGTAAAGTTGCAGAAAAAAAAAAAAAAAGAAATGACATGAGAAACAGAAAATAAAGCTTTTTGTTACAAAACTTCAAACCATGATCTCAGATTTCAAACACTAAAAAAATCTATGATAGCCAAGTCAGAACTAAAGTATAAGGATATATGAGATATACCAGTAGGTGGCATTCTTTTTTTCTCAAACAATTCAGATGGGATTAATTTCACATGATGTAAGGTACCAAATTACGTGTCTGGTATAAACATGTTCTTTAAATTCCCATTACAACCTGTTTTATGCTCTTCAGACTGTCAGTAATACTATGACTTCCTACATAGCTTTCCTCTGGATCTCAGCTATGATAGCAATCTTGTTTTCTAAGACCACTGAGCTGCAGAATAAAATGTTGCAAAAAGTTAGGAAGTATTTTTAATGTACTTCCCATCACAGATATCCTATTCCTTCCTAAATACCAGAGCAGCAGTTCTTTATGAAATCTCTATCTTTTCATTCAGAGCCACACCATTTTTTTACTTGTTTGTTCCTACACAAAAAAATACTCCACTAAAATAATAATGGCTTGAAATTATGATCTGCCTTGAACAGTGCTCCTTAAGTCCTGTTAAGACTTTGAAGAACAGCTGGTCTTAGGATTTACAGCTAAACTGGGTAACAGTGTCTTTTATATTGTATAGCCTTTTCTATGTATGTGCTTTTAAAATGTTTCTATATTGATAGGTTTATTCCAAAACAAATGTACCATATCAGCTGTCACATTTCTTATTTTTAATGTCTTTGATCCTCAAATGTATAGGCAGAATTTGTATGGTAGAATGATGCCTGCACTCATTATGACAAAAATATTATATAAGCAGGTGTATGTATAGTATGAGTGCTTAGTATATGAAATACATCAACGGTGACAACCTCAAGCTAAAATGGGGAGTACAGAAAGAAAAAAAATACTGAGACAACTTAATTTAAGATTATAATATTTTCTTTTGAGTATCAGTATTAAGATACGGTTTTTAATCTATTCTGACACATACTTCCAGAAGCACACTATGGTGGGATAGTACCAGCTATCAAACACTATATTCCTTAAATGCTTATTTGAATTTGCTAATGAAGGCAGATACCCAACCTGTTATCTTGATAGTGTGATAATATGCCAGCCATAATTACCTGTCTTTCCAACGAAATTTTGTCACACTCCAAATCTTGCTTTATAGCTCTTTCCTGAAGTAGCTCTGTCCTCATTTGTTCAATCTATTATAGAAAGTGAAGACAGACATTTTAAGAAAAGATTTATATTTATCTATGATACTTTGCATATGTGTATATATATACACATATACATAAAGTACATCTATCTACACAATGAGAAAATATTTGCTCTTTCTTTGAACTATGAAGACATAGACACAATTTCAGATTAAGTTTAGAAATACAATCTTGAACAAAATTTTCCTCTTCAGGAAGCCCATGTTATTCCCGGTGCTTATTCTACGCATTTTCCAGCCACACAGGGTATTGTTGATGCTCAGTATTCTGTAGTAGGGAATTGAACTCTAAAATGTTGCATGAGAGATGTATCATGTGAGGCAGGGAACCGAGTTCTGAAACATCACATCAGTCTTAAAACGCTTTCTACAGTTGCTTTTTTCATACTTAAGTCTGAAGCTCTGAAATGACACCTTTCCCTTAAGATGTTGACTAGCCTACTTTAAAGTTTCACTTTATTAAACACAACCTAGTAACTGCAGAGAAGTGCCTAGAGCTGAGTGAGACAGTCTACAGACAGTTTTCTTTGTCTGTGAAAATACTAAAAGCTCTTTTTCAACAGACTCTGATGCATACTGGATGTGAACATTGGTGCCCTCCTCCAGTCAGTTTTATGTTTGTAATACCAGGAGACCATGAACTTCTGGATTAGGCTGGAGAGTTGGGTGGGGAGAAATTTAATGAAATATATCAAGGACAAGTGTAGAGTCTTGCATCTGGGAAAGAACAACCCCATGCACCAGTATAGGCTGGGGACTGATCTGTTGGAAAGCAGCATAGGGGAAAGGGACCTGGGGGTCCTGGTAGATAGCAGGAGGACCATGAGCCAGCAATATGCCTTTGTGGCCATGAAGGCCAGTGGCATCCTGGGGTGTATTAGAAGGGACGTGGTTAGTAGGTCAAGAGAGGTTCTCCTTCCCCTCTATTCTGCCCTGGTGAGGTCACATCTAGAACACTGTGTTCAGTTCTGGGCCCCGCAGTTAAAGGACAGGGAACTGCTTGGAAGAGTCCAGCACAGAACCACAAAGATGATTAAGGGAGTGGAACATCTTCCTTATGAGGAAAGGCTAAGGGAGCTTGGTCTCTTTAGCTTGGAGGAGACTGAGGGATGACCCCATTGATGTCTATAAATATGTAAAGGGCGAGTGTCAGGAGGATGGAGCCAGGCTCTTCTCAGTGACATCCAATGATAGCACAAGGGGCAATGTGTGCAAGTTGGAACATAGGAGGTTCCACATAAACATAAGGAGAAACTTTTTCACAGTGAGGGTGACAGAGCACTGGAACAGGCTGCCCAGGGAGGCTGTGGAGTCTCCTTTGGAGACATTCAAAACCCACCTGGGCATGATCCTGTGTGACCTACTCTAGGTGATCCTGCTCTGGCAGGGCGGTTGGACTAGATGATCTTTCGAGGTCCCTTCCACTCCGAAAATTCTGTGACTTTTTTTTTTTTTTTTTGCTTGTTTTGTTAAAATACAACTTTTGCTACAGTTTCTGTAAATATTTCAGTTGCATATTCAATCACTGAGGAAAGTACATTCTCCATAGGCAAGATGTTAAAAAACTACTTAATCAATACAGGATCAAGATAAGATGACAGAATTAGTTTTATCTCACTATAGGACTTGACTGGAAAAAAATATTAATTCTGTGAATCAAAATGCAACTCTAAACTGCCTAAAGGCTGCTACTGAAACCTCGGGACTAAAGGAAAAATTTTTTAGTGCCCAAATACTTTTCCTGCCTCTCATTCCTGCTGAGACTGCCCTCAAGTCTTTAAAATGCCTTTGCATACACAGCCAATGTTACCACAGCATTTGTGCTATTCCCTGTACAATGTTTACTATGATGAATATCAGCTGGGGAACACAGTGAGCATCTATGCCAATTACTGTACCTGCAAAAAGACTGACAAAGGTTTCAGTGGCCACAGCATTCTTCCCTGCTTAACAACAGTTAGATATGAATGTGCATAAACACAGACTCACAGTTAAGCACCTCTAAGTTACAGATTTATTGCACTAAAGGTCTTTCAAAAGCCAATGGGAATTCTTGCATAAAAAAAATCCCAAAGCAATACTAAGAATGGGAAGGTTAAACAAGTACAGCATATGAAATTTTACCTTAGGCCTTTTTTTTTTTTTTTTTACCATGTAATATTAACAGCTATATTTTTAGTTAATCACATGTTTAAAAGAAGTCACATAGACCATTTCTGTAGCCTTGAAATGAATATATGAATATAAACAATGGTAGCAATGCATGCAGTTGCATATGTTATGTCACAGTATGGTTTCAGAACAGTAGAAAGCATTCTTGAAAACTAAAGGTCATAACAGTTAGTGGACCACAAATGTTAGCACACTGCTGTGTTCTCAACAGCTAGGTAACTTCCTAAAAGGTCTCCCTGTCACCTAGAAGCCTAACAATATCAATGTTTTTTACACTATATAGTAAATTAATATTTTAATAGTAAAGTATTATTCTAAATTAGAATCACTTGTGTATAAAAGATCTGCATTTATTCATTAAATATATATGGAAAAAAGTTATAATGTGAGAAATTACATAGAATTTATTCTGCTGCAATTGCTTTAGCATGAAGACAGACACAGAAAAAGATAAAGCCAAATCTGTAGTAAAATTAATAACTAATTAAAAATACAACTGTTAACTGAAGAAAGGGGGTTTGGTTTATGTAGGAATCTGCTTAATAGACTGAAGTTCTACTGTGCTCTTACTGTGCTCAAAGCCTGTGACAAATCTGTGCAACGTTCCCAAGATCTCAAATTAAGGAATTATTTAGAGGAGTATCTCCAAGATGGCTGATACTGTTCTTGGACACTTCATGGTAAAAGCAACCTTACGGAAAAATAGTTGGAGGAAGAAAAGAGTACTGTATCTGATTAGGATGAGAAAGCTACATGCAAATATATACAAGAGACTGTAAAAAGAGAAGAGTAGTAGAACACAATTCTTGCTGGGGAAGGTGGAAACTGTTTTCATTCATCTCCTTGCACATTTCATTAGTAAACACACAATAACATGCACAAAGGAAAAAAAAAAGAAGCCAACAGTTGTCTGCCAAAATGTGTTCAAACTTTTTGCTTATTTCACAGCAGTTAAGACAGACTCTGGGTATGTACCAGGTAGAGCTTTGTGCTTCACATTCTACCTTTCCTGTATCTAATATATACTAATTATATTAAAAGAATGAACTATTAACTGTTGCCTTAAGCTGCAGAAATCACATCTGGATTTGAAGAATGAAACAACAACGACCTAAGAAAAGGAACAGTATCAGATTTTACAAAGCTTTATTAGACAGAACGGCATTTTGTGCCAGCTTTAGGATTAGAAGCAGCTGTTGAGTTCATTAATTGTGACAGCAATTTGATTTCTACTATTATTTTAGATGCTATCAGCATTGTTTATTATCTTGCAGTAGGTAAACAACCTATGTTTCCTGTTAATACCTAAGTAGGGAAAAATAAAATACATATAAATACACCCCCCCATACACAATTCTCGAGTATGACTGAAAAAACCAAAACAAGCTAAAGCCAAACAAACCCCCCTGATCCTTCATAACTGAAAAGCAAACTTCATGTCCATATTTTCATTTGTTCACTTCCCACACCTGATACCAGCTGAAGAGCAGCTATACAGCTATTGGAACACTGGGAACCCTTTACAAAAGGAAGTCAATGATGCAGTCAATGCGATTTTATCCTTCTGCATTTATTCTAACATTGTCATTGAGAGTAACTATTCAGTTTTCCCCTTATTGTAAACAACTCTGATGTGAATACACTCATGTTTACATTTCCACAGAGTACAAGATTTACTGAAAGTATCAATGATGTTCCAATTATGTTTTCAAAACCAAAATGGCAAGAGGTAATCCATTTTGCTTGTTTGTAGGAAAAAACTATCATGTACTAAAATGTGCCCTGTTCCTGCTCACTTTAGAATCAAAGGGCAGCTGAGAGATCTAGCTTTCTATGTGTTTGTTGACCATTTTGCTCTTTCCAGAGTTGTTAATACCTTATCATCTAAAAACTGATAGGATATGATCTACTTTTCCCCAACATTTTTTTTTATTATTTCCACTTTATTGTGGTACTTCTCAAGAATGAGGTAGGGAAGATGAGAACAGTGTTTTATGCAGCCATTCCCAGGTTCAAAAGGCTGTTTAAATTAAAAAAGGATAACATTTCATGGTAAATGAAATGTTAACTAGCAGCCTTGTCAATGTTTACTCAAACATTTAGCTTTATGTAAAATAGAACCAGTTGTTTAAATTTATTTTTATTAGAAATCTGAGTATTATGATTCAGTATCAGTACACTTAAAATAATAGATTTCTAATTTTAAAAAAATTACAGAAGTAAAGATATTAACAAAACAAATTAATTACAATTTTTCATGTCATTATAAATGCTTAGCAGACCCTGAAATACTCTTTAGCAATTTGACTACTTAGTCATTCTGGCATAAAATCAAAACAAAGCAACCTTTGTAACTCATGTGTGAAATGAAAAACTCCAGACCTCAAAATAAATACATCTTTTACCCATTATGTAACATTTTGGTCACCCATCTGTAATTTAGGTTTCAATTCAGTTAGCAAATTAACTTACTATAATACCCACTAGTTCAGCTATGACTAAGGTTCTTTTATCCTAGGCTTACAACATAGGCATAGACACTAGTATTAAAGGCTTCCTAATTTAACAATAGCACGACCCCACATTTTTATGGGTCCTTTGCATTCTATTTCACCCACTGACTCAGAGGCTGTAAAATATCAATGGAATAATAGGAAAAAGACTACATTACAATCAAATAGAATCTTGGTAATCTGAGTCCCAACAAAGCTGTAATGATGCCTTGGTGTTTCAAGGATGCATGAAAGTAAGTTGAGTTCCAACTGCCTTTAAAACTCTATAGCTGTCTCAGTGGAATACACAAGTTCATTGAAAAGCCATAGAAACTAAGATTTTACTTTCTGTTCTCCCTCAGAAATTAAAGCTATTCAAAACAATGGCAGCTGTTTTGTTTGTTTGTTTGGTTTGGTTTGGTTTTGGTTTTTTTTGAGAAAAAAAAGGAGAAATGAAAACAGAACAGACTGTTGTGAGTTGTACCTCAGCACAAATTGTCTCCAGGACTTCTAGGAAATTACGAATGAGGTATTGTGTCTGTGATGACACTGAAGAGCTTATTTGATCATGTTTGTGAACTTTGTTTTTTTGGATTTACATACTCCACTTAAGTATAGTACATAAGCCCTATCGCTAATCATTATTTAGTTAATCAATATTGTTTGTAATCCTAATAACACTTATTTTCTCATAATTATACAACAGTTAGAAAACTTGTTCAAGTACCTGTTCTCTGCATCTATTGATCCTCTCAGACAACAAATCTGAATTACTCTTTTCTTCGTCAAGCTCAAGTTCCAGGTGAGATAACTTGTCCTAAGGGGAAGAAAGAAAAGTAACACTCCTGAAATGAACTACTATTAGATGCTAAATAGAAATTACACTTCTAAATGCTTTTGAAGATCTGAGTGATAGGCCCAAGAATGAAAAGAATACAATTTTGTCTGATAAACTCTAGAGAAAATTAATTAAAAAGAAAGTTAATTAAAATTACGAAAGAACAATTGCAATTTTGAACATGTCATGCTATAATAGATATTCTAACAGATCACCTTTAAAATATACCAGAATAATTCCTGCAGTAGTACTACACATATTTTCAACAAGTTCCAAGTTTTTTTTATTTTTTCCCAGACAGAATCCAAATAGAGAAATAATTTTAAGCAATTCTAATAAGATACCAAGCCATAAAAATGTCTTTTACCTCCATTAGTTTGATTTGTCTTGCCCTATCATCTTTTAAGTGGTTTTTGGCTTCCAGTTCATACTCCAAGCCTTTCACAGTCTGTTCTAGCAACTGAGTTTTTGTTATTGCCTCATCTTGAGCTCTCTGGTGGTCCCTCAAGTTTTCTTCCATAAGACGCATCTGAAAGAATAAGGTTATAGTAATACACTTAATACCATATTTTTAATAAATAAGTGATATCAGTAAAGGGAACTGATTAAAAACATGATAGATCCAGGAGCATGACAGGAATTGCATTGAGTTATATGCTTTTCACAGTAATTTTTATCTTATCCACGAGGTGGCAGCAAGAAAATAAACTTGGATTAAATATCAGATCTAAAGAGATGCCTCACACTACAGGTTTTACAGTGACAACTATACATAGGGGGTTTTTTGGCATTTTTTTATTTTAAATTATTCATTTTGTAGTTCAGGTGTCTGAGGCACTTAAACTACATCATTTTACCAATGACATAATTGCCAACATTTATATATAACTCTCAGATATAGTAGGGTTATCTGCTGATAGAAGTTTCCTATTCTATCAACAGTATATACTCAGTAAAATGATCTACACCTTTCACATTACTTAAAAAAAAAAAAAAAAAAAAAAAAAGATAGTGAGACAGGGTTTAGGTGGGACTGTGATTATTCATTGTCTTAATGTCACAAGTTAAGTTACATGTATATAATATACGAAGAGGGTTTTTTAGTTTACCATACAGTCTTCCATGTATTTCCTGTGTTTAGTCAAGTGCTTATTTTAGTGATAAGCTAAAACAATATATTAGTGACTGTTCACAGAGTTTTTTTACCTATTGCTAAGTCCTGACAACAAAGCGTTGG